>JANAVB010011200.1:1259169-1350349 GCA_029216955.1 Iris pallida | reverse complement strand
TATATTATATAATATATATATTATATTATAATATATATATATAATTAATTAGATATGTAATATTAATTATAATATAATTAATATATATATTATATATATATATATATATATATATATAAACTAAAAATTTTTATTCGGTTTTCGGTTTTGGACCGAAATCGAAATCCAAAACCGAAACCGAATAACGAAATTTAGTATTTTCAAATTGAAACCGAACCAATTTTTTTAAATCGAACCGATATCTTACTCAGTCGGTTCGATTCGATTTTCGGTTCAAAACCGAATAATGCTCACCCCTAATCAGACCATAATAAGAAAATCCCATTACCTTTCGACCAATATATTTAAAGCCCATAATGCCGCACCCAATAAAACTCACTTTTTTGCACAGTGGCTCCTTCGGGAAGTGCATCTGAAAAGTTGGGGTGAGTTTAACAGAAGAAAAAAAGGCCAAATTCTGTGAAAGGACCCCTGGCACAATGGTAGTCCCCAATTTTTAATTTCTTTTTATTCTTATTTTCAAATACTAGTTATATATATGCACGTCGGTTCACGTATTTATACTACTTAGGAAAATCAAGCACTAGTTTATTTATTTATTTTTTTACATGAGAAGAACAAACAACAACCATTACTATTTGGAAAGAGCAAACAACAACTCTTATTTTTTTCATGTACGTAGTTACCTAACTAACAATGTTAAATTTAATGAACAATTTTAATTAGTAAATATAACTAAGAATATTTTGAAAGAAAAAAACTTCTACAATGAAACCTTAATTTTTTTCTATTATGTAGCAGTATAGATGATCATATAATTTCATATTTACGACTATGCCTTTGAAATCCTTATTTTTTTAAAAAAAAAAACTTTGTTGGGGGAAATCGAAATATGATGGCTCTTCTTTTTCACCATCTTATTTTCTCATTTTATCCCTTACAAGAAATAATATGTGCATTAATTACACTTGTTAAGGAAGCCTTAAGAGGCAACAATTTCGACAATAGTTGACAACTTGACATGTCCCCTTGGACCAACTAATTAGTTGATTTCTCCGTGTTTTGTATGTTGAAATCCTTTTTCTACACCGAGCTCCCAAACTTCGTTTTTGATACGCTTTGCGTCCATAATCTTAAAATATCTTCCACTTTATCTTGATATGACTTACTTTCACTTTTACTTCGAATAAATTCTGGTATATCACGTGTTAAGTATCAAGGTCACAAGTTGTCATGAGCCACACTCGAAAGTTCGGGCACGAGTGCGTGGAAGCACGTCCAGCCTACGCCGCAGAGTCGGCAGTAGTAAGCTGTACACTCCTCAAGTATATCCATATCCAGCAATATAACAGAGATCAAATAATCAGAATCTAAACTCACTTACAAGTACTAGCAGGTAGATATGAAATGGAAAGATAAATCTATATAGTACAAATCTGATAGTTAAGTACAGTCATCCTCAGAATTATTACAACTCAGCCAAATGTTCTGGTAATGGAAATCTAAAAGTGTCACGCCCCAGAACCAGAATACTAGAGAGCGGGAGAATGACTCAGCCAGCTACGTATTACGGGTAGATGAATACCGTATAATACGATCAATGCTGTCTAAAAGACGAGGGGGTGCATACTACATGAAAGTCTCACTATGGTCACTTCACATCTATTGTCTCAATCATTCAAACAAGAAACAGTAATAGAGAACATGTAAGATAAAGCAGTAAGGCGTCCCAAAATGCTCTGTCAAAATGTTCTTGATATCTGGCTTTACAAAACATAGCCAGATTGATATAGCAAAAGTATACACAATTGTTATCAGCTGCAGCCTGACTTTAGTTACAATTATGTAAAAAGTAAGTACAAGACAATCCGACTAACATGTCGGTGCCAAACGGCAAGGTATAAAGTAGATAACAAAACGAGTGGTGAAGTAAGGGACCCACTCGAGTCCTCCTGCGATCATTCCTCTAGTGTTGACCATCTTGGAGGTAGAAGTAAGCTGGATCCTCGGGGACGGCTCTAAATCTGGCCATGCAAAACCAGAGAGGTTAGACCTCTAATAGCAAGTACCACAAGGAAGCACGACATAAGAACTAAAACCAGTAATAAGAAATATAATAATAGATCTCTGCTTTCCACTAGGATTCACATCACATCACGATACTTCGAACCAACCTCCCAACCAAACAAGGACAGAAGTTGGCACGTCATGTCCTGACATTCTGATCATCCCAGTTAGGTGACAGAGTAGGTACAGTGCACAAACAAATCATCTTGAACGGCCAATCAAATCCTACGGCTTGCTATTTTGAGTCCCAAGTTATGCTGGAATTTATGCAATAAGGATTCCTCAGTTCTTACTATGTGCAAGCAAGGCTAGTCTATCCAGTGAATCATGTACGCCAAGCATGAATTAGACGAGTCCTAGCAGGACGCCCGTCAATATACCATAATAATATAAGCAGATACTGTTCCCTGCCCGTGTGGCAGGTTTACAGTATCTGTGGGAACCAGCCGGCCCGTCGGGTACTACTTGTCCCAAGGGGGCTGCCATGTAAGAACTCGGGAATCCATCCTCTCCATGCAATCTTTATTTTATTTAACTTAATAGTCCCTACGTTGAGTGAAATCCCATGCCGTGGATCATGGTCATTTAAATGAGTACTTTCGTACGGGGTACGATATGCACAACTCTACAACGATACCAGTACGGTTAGGTTGCAGGTCTTACATAGCGTAATGCAACAATCAAATCTAACCACGGTAATCATGCCTTGACCATAAAGTACACATACTTCTTTTGTAAAAAATAAATAAGTAAATAAATAAATAAATAAATAGATTGAAGCCTGCATGTGCATGTATGTCAATATTCGGGATCAGCCAGTCGATTACAATAGTCCATAACATGAACGTGTCTCATTCATTTATTTCAATAAGACGACTAGCCAGTCTCTTAGTTCCAACTAGGAACGCATGATCAATTATTAGTCAAGGTAACCATCATTATCAATGGTGACAAGGCATGAAAGTCAACTAATATTCAGTGGGGTCGAGTCTACAACTCTCAGGGTTTAATTCCGGTCAATCGGGGTATCTATAACTCAATTCACGACACATGGTACATCCCACGTAACAATCTATATTTAACAGAATTATCAACATATCATGATTATATCAAGTTTATGCAAAAATGCGTAAGGATAAAAAATGGACGTTAAATATCTAATAAGATATCAATATACAGGGCTATAGAAGATCCAGGGTAAGCAGGCTACTCTCATGTCAGCCTACGCTCATGTCAGCGTACGCTCAGGTCAAGCTACGCTCAAGTCAAGCTAGCGTATGGACTCCATACGACTCCTCACTATCCAAGTAAGCGTATGCAAGTCATACGCTTCCAAAAGGCAGCGTATGAACTCCATACGACTCCTGACCATCCAAGTCAGCGTATGCAAGTCATACGCTCCCAAAAGGCAGCGTATGAACTCCATACGACTCCTGACCATCCAAGTCAGCGTATGCAAGTCATACGCTCCCAAAAGGCAGCGTATGAACTCCATACGACATACGCTTCCAAAAGGTAGCGTATGCAAGACACACGCTTCCTAAAAAGGTAGCGTATGGACTCCATACTGTGCTGCGCTAAAGAGCGCGCACAGCTCAGTGACGCAAGCTAAAAAGCTAGCGTACACTGCTCACTGTCTTCTCCAAACAGCAAGAACTCCATGGTTGCACCCCAAAGCTTCAAAAGTCCATAACGTGGTCAAAACAAGTCCAAATCCAACTTTCCAAAGGTCAAAATTGGGTAGAATAAACTTCTCTACAACATGGAACCGTCAAAACTTGAAAACAAAGAAGTTTGATAGATTAAACCACCAAACTCCGAAAATAACTCATTTCTAGATCTACAAAAATTAAGACTTCGAAATGAAAAAATGCCAAGTTCTAAACTCTCTTAGGATCTTGCGAGGAAGATAAATGAACTACAAAAACATGGGTTCTCATGGGGAGCAAGTTGTACTTGCCTACGGTTTGGTAGGTGGAGAGAGTAATGAGAAAGAAGAAGAGTAATGGTGAAGGAGAGTAATGAAGAGAGAGAAAGAGTTTGGGGGCTTTAAATGGAAGGGGTGGTGGTAGGTGGGAGTTGTGCCGGGTCCAATGGGTCGAGTTGTAGGGGATCCAACCAAAGCCAACCCGAACCCAAATAAGTAAGACTAAGGCAGGGAATAAAAGCAGGAAATAAAGTGCAGAAATAAAATTGCAAAAATATAATTGCAGGAAATAAATTAACATGAAAATTTAAAGAGCATATTAATTGATTAACATAAAATTAAAAGAATTTAAATACAGGATAATACATGATAAATATTAAATAAATATATGATAAATATTAAATAAATACACATGAGTTGTACATGTATAAAAATACGCATTCTGGGAACGGGGAGTGACATCTCTACCCTCCTTAGAAAAATTCCGTTCTCAAAATTTCAAATCCAAGCAGGATAGAAATATCGGGGTTAAACTAATCTAAGTACAAGCAATTCAATGAAGCAATCATTTTACAATGTCCATAGCAAGTAACATATATGTAAATCCATCAATCTACGATATCAAGCAATTCTACCCATAAGGTGATAAGCATGAGGAATCAAGACGATCAGGTACACAGAAAAAGATATACCTTGTGAGTCAAACAGATGTGGATACCGTGATCGGATATCATCCTCACGTTCCCACGTTGACTCTCCCAAAGAGTGATGACCCCAAGCAACCCGGACAAGGTTAATTGTTCGGTTCTTGAGTATCTTCTTTCTTCGGTCCAAGATGGACACAGGCTGTTCCTCGTAAGACAGGTTGGTACCAACAACCAGTTCTGAATGATCGAGGATATAGCTGGGGTCCGATACATACCTTCGCAATTGAGATACATGAAACACGTCATGCACCTCTCATAACGAAGGTGGAAGGGACAAACGATAAGCAACATCGCCCACCCTATCAAGAATAACAAATGGGCCTACGTATCGTGGACTCAACTTCCCGCGAACGCCAAATCTAATGACCCCACGGGTAGGTGAGATCCGCAAGAACACGTGGTCCCCAACAGAAAACTCCAGCGACCTACGATGCTGGTCCGCCCAATGACGATATCGATCCTGCGCAACTCGAAGTCGCTCTCTAATTCCTTTAACCACTTCAACTGTCTGGACAATCATTTCTGGGCCTAGCATCTTCCTTTCTCCGATATCATCCCATGCTAGTGGCGATCTACACTTCTTACCATATAGTGCTTCAAATGGCGCCATCTGGATACTGGCTTGATAACTGTTGTTGTATGAAAACTCAACTAAGTGCAGGTGGCTTTCCCAAGATTCTCCAAAATCTAGGGTGCAAGCTCGTAACATATCTTTCAAAGTCTGAATTATCCTTTCTGATTGCCCATCCGTCTGCGGATGGTAAGCCGTGCTAAATCTTAACTTGGTACCCAGACTATGATGCAAGCTCTTCCAGAAATGCGATGTGAAACGGGTATCTCTGTCTGACACAATACTAACAGGGACTCCATGCTGCCTGACTATCTGTTGCATGTACAACTCTGCCAACTTTTCTGTAGATTGTCCTACTCTGAAAGGAAGAAAGTGTGCTACCTTTGTAAGCCGATCTACTATCACCCAAATAGCGTCCTTACCACTTGGTGATCTCGGTAAACCGGTCACAAAGTCTATTGTAATATGCTCCATTTCCATTCCGGGATGGGAAGCGGTTGTAATAACCCAGCTGGCCTCTGCTGTTCTGCCTTCACTTGCTGACATACCAAGCAACGGGAAACAAACCTAGATATCTCCCTCTTCATTCCGTTCCACCAGAAGTGCTGCTTGATATCTTGGTACATCTTGGTCCCTCCAAGATGTATAGAATACTGGGAACTGTGAGCTTCTGTCTAACTTCCTGTCTAATATCTCCACTAGGCACGCATAAACGCGATCGAAACCTATGTGTACCGTCTTCGTGGATTTGCATCTCTTTTCTGAGTCCTGACTCATATTCTGTCCTAAGCTTCTGAATCCTTGGGTCTTGTGCCTGGGCTGCCTTGATCCTGCCTACCAAGTCGGATTGAACTTGTAGACTCGCCAGAATTCCTACATCACTAGGAAGTATAATTTCAATGCCCATCTCCTGAAGGTCTTCTAAGATGTGCTTCTGCGTTGTCAACATAAATGTGCCGCCTCTTCTGCTAAGAGCGTCTGCTACCACATTAGCCTTGCCTGGATGATACTGAAGCTCCACGTCATAATCCTTGATCAGCTCTAACCATCTTCTCTGCCTCATGTTCAGCTCCTTCTGAGTAAAGATGTACTTCAGACTTTTATGGTCTGTGTACATGTCTACTCGGTCACCATATAAATAATGTCTCCATAGCTTCAAAGCAAATACTACTGCCGCCAACTCCAAATCATAAGTTGGGTAATTCTTCTCGTGGTCCCGAAGCTGCCTCGATGCATATGCTATCACCTTCCCATGTTGCATAAGGACACATCCAAGTCCTTTACCTGACGCATCACAATATACAGTAAAACCTCCGGGTCCAACTGGCAATGTGAGAATAGGCGCTGATATCAACTTCTGCTTCAAATTCTCAAACGATGACTGGCATTCTGCCGACCAGACAAATGGCACATCCTTCCATGTCAAGCGGGTCATGGGTGCTGAAAGTCTTGCAAAATCTGACACAAATCTTCGGTAATATCCTGCCAATCCCAAGAAACTCCGTACATCAGCTACGGTCTTGGGTACTGGCCAACTCTCTACTGCTTCTATCTTCTTGGGATCCACTGCTACTCCAGCTCCTGATACGATATGACCCAAAAATGAAATGTGGCCCATCCAGAACTCACACTTGCTGAGCTTGGCATACAACTGGTTCTCTCTCAGAACTTGCAACACTTTCCTGAGGTGGTCTTCATGCTCCTCTTCACTAGCAGAGTATACAAGAATGTCGTCGAGAAATACTACGACAAACTGATCTAAATACGGCATAAAGATACGGTTCATCAAATCCATGAATATTGCTGGAGCATTGGTCAAACCAAACGGCATTACTAAGAATTCATAATGCCCATACTTCGACCTGAATGCTGTCTTGGGAATATCTTCCTTTCAAACCCTCACTTGATGGTACCCTGAACGAAGATCTATCTTGGAGAAAACTCTAGCTGTGCTCAACTATCAAATAAGTCGTCGATCCTGGATAATGGGTACATGTTCTTTACTGTTGCTGCGTTAAGCTTCCTGTAATCGATGCATAATCTGGATGATCCATCCTTCTTCTCCACAAGTAACACTGGTGCTGCCCATGGCGATACGCTAGCTTGGATAAACTTCTTCTCCTTCAATTCCTCTATATGCTGATATACCTTAGCTTGCTCCGAATCCGCCATTCTGTATACCCGATCTGATATCGGTTTAGTCCCAGGTGCCAATTCTATACTGAACTCAATATCTCTAACCGGTGGCAGACCGAGAAGTTCTTTGGGAAATACGTCTAGAAATTCTTCAACTACCTTCGGAACCTGAACTTCTTCCATTGCTGTTATTACTCCCTGCTCTTGCTGAGTTGCCTCTGATCTGACTAAGGTGAATCTCTTCATGCCTGGAATATCAAAAGATACACTCCCACTACGACAATCTATTGTCGCATGACTGTCTTTCAGCCATTCCATGCCTAAGATAACGTCGAAATTTCCAACAGGAAATTCTATCAACTGGGCGGGTAAGGAATGCCCGTAAACTACAATACTACACGCTAGAATAACTCTACTAACTCCTACGAGCCCATTACCAGTGAGTATATTCAACCTCCCTGGCAATGCCTCGAACTCCATTCCTAGCCGTGTCGCAAATTGTGCAGATATAAATGAGTGTGATGCTCCCGAATCAAACAATGCTACTGCGGGATATGAGGCGACGAGAATGTTACCTGCCACAACATCTCCCGATGCCAATGCCTCTTCCAAGGACAAAGTGAATGCTTGTCCTCGACCTCCTTGCTGATTCCCATGCTGTGGCCTAGCCTGGTGCTGCTGCTGGCCCCTGCCTTGATGATGCTGGGGTGGTCTATGCTGGTGTTGCTGCATCGGCGGTCTCTGCTGCCGAAACATCTGAGCCTGAGGCATTAACGGGCGCTGGGCTAATGGCCTTACTGCCATCGCTGGTCCTCGATACTGCCCTGCCCCTGGTGCTGGCAGAGCAGGAAACTGTTGCCCTGGTCCTCCTGACCTCGAATTCATGGGACATGTGGTAACCCGATGGTCTGGATTCCCACATATCAAACACAGTCCGTTCAATGCCCGACACACATCTCTAGTGTGCCCTATCTTTCCACAATAAGTGCAGCCCGCTGGGGGTTGCTGGTTCTTCTTCTGTTGCTGTTGTTGTTGCCTTGGTGGTGGTACTGGCCCTCGCATTGCCATATCATGAATACGAATGCCAAGGGATGGTGCTGTTGTTCGGGGCGCTGCTCCCCCTCCTCCTTCAATCTGACTGTGAGATCTCTTCTGACCTCCAGTCCTTACTGTGATCCTCTGAATGGTGATCTCATGCCTTCGGGTTGCTGTCAATACTTCATCAAAAGTCTGGTAATTGTGCCCCTCTATCAATTGCAAGAGCTCAAGATGAAACCCTTGCTGAAACCTCATCGCCCTCTGGCGCTCCGTTGCTACCATCTCTGGGGCAAACCTACTCAATCTGCAGAACTCCGCTGCGTAAGCATCTACAGTCTTGCCAGCCTGTCTGAGGTTGATAAACTTCTGTTGTAGCTCAAACTACGCCACAACTCCATAATACTTTGTCTTGAATCTTGCTGTAAAATCGTCCCAAGCAACAGGACGTCTGATGCCTACCTCCTCTGATTCCCACCAATCACGTGCGAGATCCTGAAGTAACAACTTCACTAGATCCACACGTTCTTCTGCCGGCACCTTAGCGGCTGTCAGAATAGCCTCAATATCCTTAAGCCATGCATCTGCTGAGATGGCATCCTCCGTGCCCTCGAAACGGCGGGGGTTGTACTTGCAAAACCGGGCTGACGCTCCTGAATCTGTCCTTGCTCCTCTTTCCAATGCCGTCTGTAATCCTTGGTTGAGTAGTACATTCTGCTCTTGCAACTGAGCATGCATGTGCTGCTGAGCTAACATCTGGTGTTGCTGAGTAGCCATCATCCCTCTCATGATCTCCAGAAGGGCTGGTGTGCCCAATTCCACAAGGGTAGGTGGAACTGTTGGTGGTGGTGGAACATCTGGATACTGCGATCCAGCTGCTGCTTCCACTATCACTTCTTCTTGGATAGTCTCTTGAGTTAGTACCCGGCTCTTGTTGCTGACCAACATGGTCAGGTTGTCCATATTGTTGTCCATGTTGTTGCTGTCCAGCTCTGACAGGTGCGGACGAAGTGCCCTAAGAAAAGGGATAAGAGAACAATCAAACGACCGGACAGGAAAGATCAATGAAGTCAAGGGATACTGGAATGTCAAGCTAGAATTAAGAACAACGAATCATGAGATCAAGGGGGAACGTGTGTGATTGAGACATCCTATAAATCAAAACACCCCACAAGTCTGAAATCAGACCTGCATGGGCCACCACTAAAACCTTGTCACGCCCCAGAACCAGAATACTGGAGAGCGGGAGAATGACTCAGCCAGCTACGTATTACGGGTAGATGAATACCGTATAATACGATCAATGCTGTCTAAAAGACGAGGGGGTGCATACTACATGAAAGTCTCACTATGGTCACTTCACATCTATTGTCTCAATCATTCAAACAAGAAACAGTAATAGAGAACATGTAAGATAAAGCAGTAAGGCGTCCCAAAATGCTCTGTCAAAATGTTCTTGATATCTGGCTTTACAAAACATAGCCAGATTGATATAGCAAAAGTATACACAATTGTTATCAGCTGCAGCCTGACTTTAGTTACAATTATATAAAAAGTAAGTACAAGACAATCCGACTAACATGTCGGTGCCAAACGGCAAGGTATAAAGTAGATAACAAAACGAGTGGTGAAGTAAGGGACCCACTCGAGTCCTCCTGCGATCATTCCTCTAGTGTTGACCATCTTGGAGGTAGAAGTAAGCTGGATCCTCGGGGACCGGCTCTAAATCTGGCCATGCAAAACCAGAGAGGTTAGACCTCTAATAGCAAGTACCACAAGGAAGCACGACATGAGAACTAAAACCAGTAATAAGAAATATAATAATAGATCTCTGCTTTCCACTAGGATTCACATCACATCACATCACGACACTTCGAACCAACCTCCCAACCAAACAAGGACAGAAGTTGGCCCGTCATGTCCTGACATTCTGATCATCCCAGTTAGGTGACAGAGTAGGTACAGTGCACAAACAAATCATCTTGAACGGCCAATCAAATCCTATGGCTTGCTATTTTGAGTCCCAAGTTATCCTGGAATTTATGCAATAGGGATTCCTCAGTTCTTACTATGTGCAAGCAAGGCTAGTCTATCCAGTGAATCATGTGCGCCATGCATGAATTAGACGAGTCCTAGCAGGATGCCCGTCAATATACCATATACAATAATAATATAAGCAGATACTGTTCCCTGTCCGTGTGGCAGGTTTACAGTATCTGTGGGAACCAGCCGGCCCGTCGGGTACTACTTGTCCCAAGGGGGCTGCCATGTAAGAACTCGGGAATCCATCCTCTCCATGCAATCTTTATTTTATTTAACTTAATAGTCCCTACGTTGAGTGAAATCCCATGCCGTGGATCATGGTCATTTAAATGAGTACTTTCGTACGGGGTACGATATGCACAACTCTACAACGATACCAGTGCGGTTAGGTTGCAGGTCTTACATAGCGTAATGCAACAATCAAATCTAACCACGGTAATCATGCCTTGACCATAAAGTACACATGCTTCTTTTGTAGAAAATAAATAAGTAAATAAATAAATAAATAGATTGAAGCCTACATGTGCATGTATGTCAATATTCGGGATCAGCCAGTCGATTACAATAGTCCATAACATGAACGTGTCTCATTCATTTATTTCAATAAGACGACTAGCCAGTCTCTTAGTTCCAACTAGGAACGCATGATCAATTATTAATCAAGGTAACCATCATTATCAATGGTGACAAGGCATGAAAGTCAACTAATATTCAGTGGGGTCGAGTCTACAACTCTCAGGGTTTAATTTCGGTCAATCGGGGTATCTATAACTCAATTCACGACACATGGTACATCCCACGTAACAATCTATATTTAACAGAATTATTAACATATCATGATTATATCAAGTTTATGCAAAAAGGCGTAAGGATAAATAATGGACGTTAAATATCTAATAAGATATCAATATACAGGGCTATAGAAGATCCAGGGTAAGCAGGCTACTCTCATGTCAGCCTACGCTCATGTCAGCGTACGCTCAGGTCAAGCTACGCTCAAGTCAAGCTAGCGTATGGACTCCATACGACTCCTCATTATCCAAGTGAGCGTATGCAAGTCATACGCTTCCAAAAGGCAGCGTATGAACTCCATACGACTCCTGACCATCCAAGTCAGCGTATGCAAGTCATACGCTCCCAAAAGGCAGCGTATGAACTCCATACGACTCCTGACCATCCAAGTCAGCGTATGCAAGTCATATGCTCCCAAAAGGCAGCGTATGAACTCCATACGACATACGCTTCCAAAAGGTAGCGTATACAAGACACACGCTTCCTAAAAAGGCAGCGTATGAACTCCATACTGCGCTGCGCTAAAGAGCGTGCACAGCTCAGTGACGCAAGCTAAAAAGCTAGCGTACACTGCTCACTGTCTTCTCCAAACAGCAAGAACTCCATGGTTGCACCCCAAAGCTTCAAAAGTCCATAACGTGGTCAAAACAAGTCCAAATCCAACTTTCCAAAAGTCAAAATTGGGTAGAATAAACTTCTCTACAACATGGAACCGTCAAAACTTGAAAACAAAGAAGTTTGATAGATCAAACCACCAAACTCCGAAAATAACTCATTTCTAGATCTACAAAAATTAAGACTTCGAAATAAAAAAATGCCAAGTTCTAAACTCTCTTAGGATCTTGCGAGGAAGATAAATGAACTACAAAAACATGGGTTCTCATGGGGAGCAAGTTGTACTTGCCTATGGTTTGGTAGGTGGAGAGAGTAATGAGAAAGAAGAAGAGTAATGGTGAAGGAGAGTAATGAAGAGAGAGAAAGAGTTTGGAGGCTTTAAATGGAAGGAGTGGTGGTAGGTGGGAGTTGGGCCGGGTCCAATGGGTCGGGTTGTAGGGGATCCAACCAAAGCCAACCCGAACCCAAATAAGTAAGACTAAGGCAGGGAATAAAAGCAGGAAATAAAGTGCAGAAATAAAATTGCAGAAATATAATTGCAGGAAATAAATTAACATGAAAATTTAAAGAGCAGATTAATTGATTAACATAAAATTAAAAGAATTTAAATACAGGATAATACATGATAAATATTAAATAAATACATGATAAATACTAAATAAATACACATGAGTTGTACATATATAAAAATACGCATTCTGGGAAAGGGGAGTGACAAAAAGACAGAAAGTAAAGACTAAGCTAAGCTAAACATCCTCTAGTGGCACGTTGTCTAGGTTATCTCCTGCATCCTCAGCTAAGCCATGATCCGTCTCAGGTGTTTCATAGTAAGTGGTACACAAATTCTCAAAGTCCTCGCCTAAAAATGTGGTTATCCAGTCAGGATTGGAGCAAGTACAATTCATGATCTACTATTCACAACATGATAGAAACTATACGACATGTAATAGAGTAGAGAACAAAACTGAAATAATGATAATCATGATCTAACAAATATGAAAACAGAAGTAAGACTAAATTATGGCAGGAAATCAAACATGTGACACAAAAAATATGAAAATGCATAAGTCATCACTACACTAAGTGTGTTTGAAATACTACGTTCTATATGTGATCGGGCTGAGAGATCTATATGGTCAGGCTCAATCATACGTATGGTGTATTATTAGCTGTTAGGTACGGAATCACAGAATCACGGAATGTACAAGGTTTTGATCACATATATACTAAGGTATTTCGCATCCGACTAATAATCATGGATTTAAATCCTAATGCGGATAAGGTAAACACGAAAACATGGAAAATATGAAAATCATGATATTGAATCCACAATGCTAATATCGTGTAAGAATCGTGTCGATAATCAGAAATGTACATCTAAAAGCATGAAATAGAGTAACTATCAGAAAAAAGTGATCATTATGAGTACTTGCCTCAGGTATCTGAAGTCGACGTGTGCGATACTAACGTGTCGACATAAAAAAGATCACAGTCTATAGTCCAGAATAATTGTCACGACCAGCTCCCGAATAATCGGACACGAGTCGGACATGCCTAGCCTTCGTCGATGGACACGACGAAGTAAGCTGTACAATTCTAAGAAAAACTCTAAGATACAAGGTATATAAAACAACACAGCTACTATACACGTTCCCAGAATCACCACAATCCACAAGTTATTGGTACAATATCATCCGGAGACAAATCCGGTAACATGAATAAAATTATATAATCCTGAAATGCTCGATACAATACATGATAAAATCTCTAAACAATCTAAGAAAGGTCTAACCATAATTCTGAAATTCTAAGTCTATCCTGAGGCACAACTCTATCCTGGCTTCGGGCTCTGGCCCATAAAAATGGAACATCATCCTCAAGCATACCTGCAACGTATCCTGTCAGGAAAAGAGCAAAGTACAACCCCGACAAGAAGCTCTAAACAAAGTAAACTGAAATGCATGAAAAAGAATCACAATATGAACTATGGTACCAGACAGGAATATGAAACTGTAGTACTTGAATCACGATGAACTATAGTACCAGATCCTGAACAATGAACTAGACTATCAGTGTAACATGCAAGTGAAATAACTATCAGAGTATGTGACCGGCTGGGTAAACAATGAACAAGAGCACATGAATAATGGTACGGCTTAGAGTCCCACGTGCACGATGTGAGATCTAAGCTATTAGTCAATGCCTAGCTAAGATAGGATTGGTCACATATCTGTAGTATTTCTCCACCCAATGTACAAGTAAAGAACAATAAACTATGAACAATGAACGATTAACAATGAACAATCGTGTGTACAATGTGTCAATATGAGAACATGAAGCAAGTCAGAAATACAGAGTAAAGAGATCGAGTCGGTGTACTTGCCTTGGTTTGGAAGATCGAGAATAGGAAGTAAATGTCTGTATATCCTCCTGTGTGGGTATAAGTTGGTTAGGTTTTAAACAATATCCATTAGCTAATTTTTAACCATGAACTTGTTAGTCATAAACCCTAATTAATATATTCCTAGCTGGCTATATCTGCATATAACACTTAGCAAGTATTTTATAAACTATTCTTAGGAATAGTTGATAGTAGATTGCTTTAAGAAATATTAGCAAGAGAAATATTAAGTTACTAGTCGAGCAAAATTAGTCATCAATTATAATAAATTAATTTTACTAGAGTTATAGCAAAACTGATAATAATATCAAATAAGAATAGGCTTAAATAATTCCTTTAGTAAAATCTTAGGGTAATTTAATATTTAGAAATCTATACACATATTTAGTAATCTTGGCAAAGGTTCATAAAAATTTTAATATTTAAATAAGATAACAATAAAATCCCTATTTGCCACCCACAACCTACTAGCTTACCCCTGGCCTATTCAACAACTTGTTTCAATTCTTACCAAACTTAAAGTACCAATAGAAACCACTACTACAAATCTAGCATAGCTCAACTTTATGCCTATTTCAACCAGAATGGAATATAATAATAATTAAACCTAACTCAGTTTGAACTTAACCCAAACTATATTTCCTAATAGTTTACTGGAACAACTAAAAATGATTCATTATTACAAGCTCATAGTTAACTTAAACTTAAACTCGACTTACCCATGCTTGGCCCACAGTTTAACAACTTCCAAAACTAAAGTGCAGAAGAATCATTCAAAACAAAAGTCTAATAGGCATCCAAAACCAACATGCAGCATTTATAAAACACTTCTCAAACTCTCTGCACGGATTGGAAATAATACACCCAGCCAACTTTAACAAAAACACAAGTAGAACCCCCAAAATTATACAAGCAAGAACCTATGAATATACAACCAACTACGAACATTTGCAGACTCCCACGATTCAAAAATACACACCCGCGCCATCCTCTGATACTTCAACCCCTTCATGTACATCTTCAACGCTTGAATACCTATTACTGCTGGACAAGAACCAAAATGGGATATAACCAGAGCTGGACACCGATTAGGATTGTACACGAGCTAAAATGCTGACACAAGCTACCCATACATAAGACCAGCAAAATGTACATCCAACTCGACTGGTCCTCTATCCTTGATACACTGCTAGACACGAATGAGCTGGACACAAAACAAAACGGTCACAAACTGAGCTAACTCAGCCCCCCCATACCTGATCTGTTCACCATATACTACTCTATAACAAAAAAATTAACAGAAGGAGGTAAATTAATTCCTGGAGAAGAAAATCCAATACTGAAACTGAGGACACGATCTAAGGAGTCGGATACAATTCCTTGTATCCAATTGTAACCTAAGATCCAAGAAGATCAGGTCTCCATTCGGTCATCACTCAACCAATTCGCTACCAATCAGTTGATGGGAGGAGATCTGTTCATCAGAGAGACGACCGGTCAGGTTCAAGCAATCAATCTCGATCAGAACAGTATTCCTTGATCTCAAATCGTTCCTGACTAAAATCGAAAAGAGAAGGATTCAAATACCTACAAATGGCACAATCCCCGTCGTCGCGGAATCAACCGGAGAATCCGCTCAAGCACGTTGAAGCTAGGAGAACCGCCACCGCCCGATCGTCGGCAGCAGTGGTGTTCAGCGGAGGGGTTCACGTCGCAGAGATCGTACAACTGACCCGCCGATTTGTTAGGAACGATCGCCGAAGAGGAATCCTCACTTCATCGCCGCCTGAGGGGCTCGCCGAGTCGTCGTTGCTGTGGAGGGAACCGTACGCGGCTGGCGGTCGTGCTCTACTCGTCGTTGACGTCTGGTCGTCTCGGTTACCGTTGCTGGCATCACTGCCGTCAACTCACCGTGGATTCGCCGGGAACAAATCGACACGAACTCGATCGCACCACCGATCACCGGGTGGCGAGGCTCGATCGATCGCTGAGCTACTGTACGTCGTCGGGGAGAGCGTCACGTCCCCGGAGACAGAGATCGCCTGTCGCCGCTGTCTTCCGGGGCCGCCAGAGAGAAATTAGGGTTAGGGCTGGGTGGATTGGGGAAAATTTGGGAAGCAGAGAGAAATAGCTCTCTCTCCTCTCGATTCTCAGCAGTGAAAATGAGACTGAGAGAGAAAATGTGATTTAAGTAGAGGTTGAAAAAATAGAGTTTTTTACAAAAACCCACAAACAATTACTTTATTACAAATTGCAAAAAAATCAGTTAGAAAGGTTAGTGGAATTGTAGGAAGTTTGTTAGAAACTTGAAGAGAGGGAAAGGAATTGGAGGGAAAATTTTGAATTGCTCCTTTGAGCTAAGTAACCAATTTAAATTATCAAGAAAATTATTTTATAAAAATAAAGAATTTATTAAAGGATTATTAAACCAATTAATAACTTAATACAAAAATGATTTTTAATATATTGAAACAATATCATAATGTTACCTGCAAATTTAATATTTAATAAATGAGCCCTAAGTGAAGTATGTCTAAAAATAAATAATTCAAAAAAGTGGGGTTGCAATAATAATCTCAAATAAGTCGTTGAAGTCCATAATGTCCGATAGATGCCAAAGTCATTTCCATCATCCAAATATCCAATAGTAGTCCACAGAGCCGATAATTGATTTAAGAGATCGAACACAAAGTCACAACATAGGGAAGCACGATTAGATTATGATTAAAGCTAATAATAAAAGAGAAAGACACCATTCTATATCTATAACTATTTATGGCAAACTTTATACTATTTGGAAATTATGTTTTACTTAGTTAAAGTATTTAGAAATAACATTTTAAAAATACTATAAACATTATTACTCAAGGTAAAACATTTGGTAATGAAATTAAATAATATTTTTATACCAACTATAATAGTACACAATAAATTTATACTAATATTGTTTATTCAAAATACATACACATATAAATATATATATACAATAATATATGTACATACCTACTATTATACTTTTATACCAATAATATACACAAAATATTGTACATATATATTAAGTATTTGGCCTATTGGGCTTAACCCAGCCCACAGTTAAATAACAGAATTAAACCAATTATTAGAATCAAACCAATTATTAGAATCAGTGGGCTTGCAGCCCAAGCCCAACAGTTTATAAACATATACAACTACAAGAAAAATTATGACTGGGCTCTGAGCCCACTCCACCGAATAATTAATATAAATAAAGCAAACAAATTATACTTAAATGGCATGATCGTCCCATTTCCCTATGCACAACCCATTAGGGTTTTTAAAACCTAACTCTCTCTTCTCCATTCTGGAGAGAGAATGGGAAGGAAACAGTCTCTTCTTCAAAAATGAAGAAGAGGAAGAAGGAGAAGAAAAAGAGAAAACGAGGAAGAATGAGACCTCATTGGAGTTCGACGTCCGGGAATGACATGGGGCTGGCCGTGGTCCCTCGAGCTCTGAAGATGGAGCTGTCCTGAGTAGCAGCGATGTCGGAAAGATGAAGACTCGGTGGTCGGGTTGTTCAGATCCGACACGACGAGGTGGGGATCTGACCGTCGATGAGGAGATCTGAAGATCTGGGTGGACAGCAATACAGCACAGAGGATCTGGTACAGTCGACCGGGGCGACTGATCGAGGCGGCGAGGTACGGACGTAGGTGAGTGGATCTACTCTAGATCTAGAGGTGGCGGTGATCAGGTCTAATGTTGGGGTCGAGGAGTGGTGGTGGCGGTGACAGTGTTTGTGGAGATGATGGTGAAGATGCTAGTCGGTGGCGGAGTTGAGATGAGTTGGCCGTGGTGGTGTAGGCTAGGTGGTTCTGGTGGTGTTTGTGGAGGCGGTGGAGGTCGATTGGGGTGTTGGTGAGCTTGGGTTGAGGGTAGTGGGAGTCATGGTCGCGGTGGAGATACTGTGGTGGAGAGGAAGTTGGTGACCGGGGAGTGGTGAAGCTGGTGATCGACAGATAAGTGTAGGGCGGGCGGACAGTGGTGTTGGTGATGTGAAGTGAGGGGTTTATTGGGAAGGTCAGGTGGTGAAGAGATGTGATCAGGATCGTCGGAGATGACCGAGCACGACGGCGCATGCAGCGGAGCGACGGTCGGAGGCTGAGCATGAAGAAGTGAGAGTCAGTGGAAAGAAAGAGTAGAGTATCATTATGTTGTAATAAAATAATGGGAGTCCCCATTATTTTAACAGGGAATAGGTAGATTGCTCTCCAAGCCTAAATTGCAATTCTGTAATATGTAATAGATCTAGGTATATTTAGTGAAATCCACTAACAAACCTAACTAACCCCTAACTAATCGCTAACTAATTTGTAGTTTCATAACTAACTGATGATTAATACTAACTAAAAAATTACGCTAACTAACAAACATTATCTAACCCAACCCTATAGGCCCACAATCCAAGCTCAGTACTTGGTAGGCAATTAGGATAGCTAGCCCACAATCCAAACCCAAGACTTCGTAGGCTCATAACAATTAATACTCAATAACATAATTCAACAATTAATATTTACTAATCCACAATTAATTAGAAATAGATTAATTCTGAAATAAAACTAATTAATTAAATACTAAAAACTAGAATTAGGAATAATTCACAATAATTCGAAAAATAATTTTCATAAATCCCAAACATTATAATATTGATTTCAAATTAGGAAATTTAAAAATTGGGTAGTTACAAGTCTACAGACCTTAAAAGAAATTTCGTCCTAGAAATTTAAAACATTTATTCCAAAACAACATGCATACAATCACTCAAATAAAAAGACTAGGTAAACGCTCCCTCATCTCATCTTCGCGCTCCCAAGTCGAGTCTCCCGAAGAATGGTGACTCCAAGCGACTCGAACGAGAGGAATCGTCTATTTCTGTAGCACCTTCTCCCGACGGTCAACAATCACAATAGGTCCTCCTGATTGAGAGGTTATGACCCACTATGACCTCTGAATGGTCAATCACATGAGTTGGGTCAGAAATGTAACGTCTCAGCTGTGATACGTGAAACATGTTGTGTACACCCTCCAAAGTATCTGGTAGGTCAAGTCAGTAGGCGACAGTCCCGATCCTCTCAAGAATGCTGAAAGGCCCAATGAATCTAGGGCTAAGCTTCTCGCCTCGACCAAAACGGATAGTGCCATGTATCGAAAAAATCCTTAGGAATACCATATCTCCTACCTAGAAATTAAAATAAAATTTATAATATAAACCTTAATCAATTGTTAGATAAAAATTAAAATATAAGCTGATTACCTTAAACTCTAATGGTCTTCTGTAGCTATCAGCTCAGTGTCTCTGCCTATCCCGAGCCACACGAAGTCTCCCTGATCTGCTTTACTTTCTTTACAACATCAGTAACCATCTCAGGCCCCAATACGGCTCGATCTCTCACGTCATGCCAAGAAAATGGAGTACGACACATTCATCCATATAAGGCTTCAAAAGGAGTCATCTCAATACTGGCTTGGTAGCTGCTATTGTATGAAAACTCTACCAAGTGTAGATAATCATCCCAAGAGCCTCCAAAATCTAGCATACAAGTCTGAAGCATGAGCTCCAGAGTCCGAATAGTCCTTTCCGACTGTCCATCAGTCTGAGGATGATAAGCGGTATTGAATTTAAGCTGAGTGCCTAAACTAGCCTGTAAGCTCCTCTAGAAGTGAGAAGTAAATCTGCTATCTCGGTCAGATATAATACTCACAGGTACCGTATGAAATCGAATAATCTGTCTCATATACATCTCTGCGAGCCTCTCTGTAGACAGTACCACTTTGAATGGTATGAAGTGGGACGATTTGGTCAATCTATCAATAATGACCCAAATCGCATCCTTACCTCCTGGTGTACACGAAAGTTTGGAAATGAAATCCATAGTGATATGTTCCCACTTCCACTCCGGGATTGGTAATGGTTGAAGCAAACCACTTGGTCTCTGTCTTTCGGCTTTGACCTGCTGGCACACTAAGCATCTAGAACAGAAATGTGCTACTTTCCGCTTCATTCCATACCACCAGACATGCTCTCTTAAATCCTTGTACATCTTGGTAGCTCCAGGATGTATAGAATACTGAGAGCGATAAGCTTCATATATCATTTCTTTTTGCAGATTACTACTGGGTACACAGAGCCTAGTCCCATGTCTCAAAGAACCATCTTCAGCAATAGAGAAGTCATCAATCAATCCAGACTGCACCTGAACTCGAAGACTCCTCAAGCCTACATCCTGGTACTAAGCCTCTCTGATTATGTTCATCATCCCAAACTGAATATGTATACACATCATCTGTATCTCAATTCTAGAATCACAAACTCAATACCCAGACTCTCCAGATCTTCTAACGGATGCCAATCCTTAGTAAAAAACATAGCTACGGGATAACGACTAAGTACATCCACTACCACATTAGATTTCCTAGGATGGTACTGTAATAAGATATCAAAGTCTTTCATCAGCTCCAGCCATCTACGCTGTCTCATATTCAATTCCTTCTGGATAAAAAATACTTCAGACATTTGTTGTTTGTGAATATTTCCACCTGTTTACCATAGAGATAGTGCTTCCACAACTTTAGAGCAAAGATTACTGCTGCAAGCTCTAAGTCATGAGTGGGATAATTCTGCTCATGGGATCGTAGTTATCTTGAAGCATAAGCAAGAACTTTCTTATTCTGCTCCAGCACACACCCTAAACCCTTTTCTAAGGCATCAGTAAAACCTCCAGTCCCTGATGGCAAAGCAAGAATGGGTGCCGAGGTCAATTTCTTCTTCAGTTCATCAAAAGCTACTTGGCACTCATCAGTCCATACAAACTCTACGTCTTTTCGCGTAAGCCTTGTCATCAGCTCTGCGATACGGAAGAAGTCCTTCACAAACTTCATGTAGTATCCGGCTAATCCCAAGAAGCTACGAATCTTTGCTACTGAACTCGGAGTGGTCCAAGATTCAACGACAGCAATCTTCTTCGGATCTACTAAAATATCCTCACCAGTTACCACATGTCCGAGAAACTCTACTTTGTCTAAGAAAAACTCATATTTTCAGAGTTTTCCATAAAGTTGTTCATTTCGGAGAGTCTCTAACACGATCCTCAAGTACTCTTCATGCTCCTCAGGGATCTTCGAGTATATCAGGATATCGTCAATGAACATCACTAATAACTTGTCGAGGTATTGGTGGAACACCTTATTCATCAACTTCATAAAAATAGCAGGTGCATTGGTCAACTAAAAGTCATCACCAAGAACTCATACTGGCCATACTTCGTTCGAAAAGCGACTACAACAAATATGGCCTACAATAGCATGCGTCGAATGCTATAGAAAGCCTTCTATAACGTATTTTGTCCACTATAATTGCCCCCACTATAGTTTGTCAACGCTATAACATTATAGCATTCTTGAATATTGTAGATAGATTATAGCGTTCATGAATGATGTGCATGGTTTATAGCGTTCGTGAATGCTGTCGATGGATTATAGCCTTCATGAATGTTGTGGATGGTCTATAGCATTCTTGAATGCTGTTGATGAATGATAGCATTCATGAATGCTGTAGATGTTTATAGCGTTCTTTAATGTTGTTGATTTACTATAGCTTTCATGAATGCTGTAGAATTTAATAGCATTTTTTAATGTTGTTGATTTATTATAGCGTTCGGCATATGCTATCGTGATAGTGGCCAACAGTTCGAAGTGCTATGCACTAATAGCATTTTGGAACGCTATTACATTTTGACGTTTTGAGTGCTATAAATCTGCTACACAATTTCAATCTGAATAACTTGTTATGTATCACATACAATTAATCATATAAAAATTCATGCTGAATCACAATTTTGATTTCAACAATTTCAATCACAACTTCCATTTTGATCAATCAAGATATAGAAAAGGTTTCCCAAAATAAATAAATTCATACATTTTTCAATAAAACGATCAAGATGTACAAAAAGTTGTTGTATGTCTAAGTGATCGAAATAGTAGTCCAAAATAAAATTTTCATGTCAAGAGAATCCAAGATGTACAAAATGTTTGTAACCTAACGCTAGCCCAAAATTCAACTAAACCATTCCATTTCCATACAAAATATCTGTAGGCCAAAATGTAGCTCGATCGACTCTTTTCTTCTAGCTTATATCCACAACCATTAAAAATTTACACACCAACCTACACAAAATTGAGAAAAAAATACATTAGCATTATTATATAAAAAATAAGTTCATACAAGATCATGTATCCATGTATTCCATAAACATTTATCTAATGATGTGGCTAGTGTAGGCTTGATCTTAGGACTTGTTTGGATGTACAAATCTCCTTAGGGATGAAGGAAAAGGGTGTAGTAAGTAATAGAGGGATTAGTAAAAGAAATATATAGCTATTTTTAATTAAATAAGGTTACAAGGATGTTAGTTATACATAAAAGAGGAAGCATTTTAATTATTTTGACATGCCAGGTCTATTTGACAGTGAATCACATTGGTGATCTATTGATTCTATTCCGAGCATGTGCAGTGAATTAGCACTTTAATCCAGTTACACTTTTGTTAGGAACTACAATTCTTGAGCTAAAATCTGACAAATGGCCATTTAATTTCATACTCCTCATTTCCAGTACTTAGTGCCAAATTTAATACATGTTGTAAGAATGAATTATCTGTGGACATCAATGCACAAAATAATTCAATATTATGCAATCTTACTCTTTAGTGTACTGATGTTCTTCTATCTTTTTGTTTCTTTGGTTCTAAACTTGCATGGACATGGAGAAATAGTGTCCGTGTCCGTACTCTGTATATGTATCGATGTCCATATTCATGCAACATTGAGGACTCATATTTACCTATTTAAAAATGTACGTATCCGGTATTTATATTGTGTCCTTATCTGTATCGGTGCCCATACTCGTCCAACCTAGCTTTTTAGACTTCAGAGTAGGATTCGGATTTATGACAATTTTGGATACACAACTTTAGATAGAAAATCATCTGGTGTCTTGCTGGTTTAATGTTGGGCCTCGTTTGGTTTGCGGAAAAGGAAAAAGAAAGTAAATCAATTCTTTGTTCTTTTCTTTTCTTTAGAAAATTATAATTTCTATTATTTTTTTTTCTTTCCGTTTGTTTGGAAATATTAGGAATATAGTTAGAATACATCTTTGAGTAGTGATGGTTTAGTCCTAAACTTTTCTAACGATCTGGTATCAATTTATATATGTTAACTACATGCCAGAATGCACACTAAGATGCAATACATCTACAAAACCCTTGCAAAAAAAAGTATGACTAGGAAGAGTGTGTGTGTGTGTACAAAAGTAGGAATTTGTTTGTAAAAAGGTAGGAAGCAACTGTCTATGCTCTCTTCTTTTATGATTCAATCTATACTCTCTTCTTTTATGATTCAATTTATACTCTCTTGTTTTTAGTATACAGTACCTAATATTTGAATGAGCCTAATTTTTGCTACATATTATGTACATATATAACTAGAACACGGTGTGAAGTACGTTGACGGGTTTACACCATGATATACAATAATGCAACTTCAGATCTAGAAGTGTAGGATACACAAAAATGTCAATTTTTATACTATAATATACTATGCATCTACTTTTGTTCACAAATAATGTCTAAGATTAAAGACTATCAATTACATGGCATCTTGACACTGTGTGTGTACAAAAGTAGCTACATACGTCAGAAAGTCTAAAGCATTAAAGCAGGCACAACATGTCATGCTAACATTATATATTGTAAATAGGACACAAGATGGCAGGGAAAGACACAGAAACATAGATTTAGTAGGCTTTCAAAACTGTAACAATAAAATGTTTCAATCATTGCTCTAAAGCAAAAAATTTGTATCTGATAACATTAGACCTTTTATTCTTTGATCGGACTTTATGAGTAAGATCCTGATATAACAGGATGTTAAATTTGAATTCATTTGATAATAAGATTTCAAAATATCTGAACTAATTGGGTATGTGAAACAGGAAGCCATAGATCACCAGTTAGAAGGAAGTTTATGAACTTCTAGAGCTGGGAATAGAGTATGGATTGAGGTTATGAAAATTAGTAGTGTGTGTGTATTTTAGTGTCCATAACTAGAGTATCTCCAAGAAATAAGAAAACTACAACTGAGAATAGATTATCGTACCTAGTCATCCAACGTCGTAATCTGTTCGGTCGGCCATGCAGTAGTACTTCCAACGATGTCTTCTATTGTGTCATTACCGAAACATGGTCTAAACAGTAGTGCTTTGGGTTGTAAAGCAATATCTACCCAAACCCGAGAGATATATTTTCCAAGCGGTGTACCATGAACTACCGCTTTCGGATCATCCATCACCTATCGTACAATTGTAATGATTTCCTTCAGATCCATCCAATTTAGCAACTTACATTTTTTGTCTTTCAACAAATGATGACTACTTCCACTATGTGACTACAACAAAGAATGAAGGAATGTTATATTTGATACTAGTATCATTCGAGATAAAATATTTTTACTTTTTACTAGTATATCTTACCTGTGGAGTAGTAGATGGAGTTTTCGAAACGATATTTCGTTCATTTGGTTTTACAATCTCCACATCATTGTTCTCCGTATCAGTGTTCTCTTCACCACTGATGTTCTCCTCTTCGTCAGTGTTCTCTTCACTACCATCTTTCTAGTTATTCACTTCATCTTTTTCCTATAGGGAATAACCATATTAATTAAAAAATTAAAGTTCTCCTCATGTCAAATTGAAGAATTTTGCTGAGAAGTAGACTTCTTACTTGACTTTTCATTAAAGTATCAAGCAATTTGTTTTATTGTTCAAGTAACTTCGATATTGAGTTAATTTGCCCTTGTATTGAATCAACTTTGCTTTGGAAATTCTTGTCCTCATCTACACTCACCTCAACATCATTAGCATGTTCCTGTTGACCACATTTCTAATGAAGGCAAGCGTCAGTGGTAATATGTGCCAAAAATATCAAAGGAAAAATAAGAAATACTTACCTGATTTTTTCATTAAAGTATTTATCAACTTTGCCTGTTCTTCAAATAAATTTGACATTGAGTCCATCTTTTCCTGCATTGACTCAATTTTATTTTCAAGCCTATCTACTTTTCCTGAATACTTCACTTGAGCCACTGATTAAGATTTACTTGCTCCAGCTCTGCCTCCTCTAAGCTTGCCACGCTTTTTGGGTTGTGTAATTACTTGTGATAGTGCATCACCATCACAACCTAATTTTGGGGATCCTTCAGAAGACGGTGCAAGTAGGCTTTTCTTGGCCTTTTGATGAAATAACAATAAATGAAACTAGAATTAGTCTCCTTTGGATGAGGCGTGATTGTCAATGCAAGAACATAGTAAATTAGCCATATGAACATGATTAGGTTATGTTGGTGGTTTTGCCTTTGGACTAGGAAAGATAGTCCCACATCGGCTACACCAAATGGTGAGTATCTCAATATAATGCATTGCTTGTGTTGAGGTGTGCACATGAGGTGTGGGGGGGGACACAAGTATGCGTCATGTGGGAGTATTTTCCTAGAAGGAAAAAGGATTAATTCCAACAAAGATGTAAGTTGATTTTTGTTATGCGGACTCGAATTCGGACACGGACTCCAGGATGTCTCGTGCATGCACGGGAGTGTTCGGGGGGTAGGCATGGACTGGCACACTTCTATGCTGATTGTGGGATGATCTAAAATATTAAACTCTATTTTTGAGTATTGGTATTTTAGTTCCATATCTCACTCCACTCTATAAATAGAGCCCCTTGGCCTCCTTTGAAAGATGTACCAAAGAAGAGAGTTAAGGAAGTCCGTAAAGTCGAAGAGGCCCGTTCAAGTCTCAAATATTGACTGACGAGCATTCCAGAAGTTCTCTAGAACTTGCTGGTTCCTGGAAGCGGATCGTATATAGACGAATCTTGCTTTGAGCTACGGTGATCTTATCACCCCAGCAAAGCGACCTTTCTCTTTCTTCATTCCTTCTATTCTTCTCTAATCTAATCAGATACTTCTTGTGGGCATTCGTCGATGTTGCTGCTAGCAACTCGATTTGTACCTTCCTAAAAGAAGCTCTACTTTTGTTTGCTGTTGTAACAAAATCTCTTTAGATTTTCGTTACCCAGAATCCTCCAAGGATCTCTATAGTGCACCTTCTTTGAAGTGTTGCTACGAAACGTTGTTGCTATTGAGACAACTATTTTGTTTCTCTATTTTTCATCAAAAATTATGCCTCGGAAATAATAATCTTAAAGCAAGATTAGAAGATGGAAAACTCTTGTGCTTCTCTCATCGATACCAGCTTTAACAAGTTAGAGAAATTCGACGGAGAATATTTCCAAATCTGGAAGAGGAAGGTCACCCTTAATCTTCAACTCGTGGGCGTAGACCATGTGTTGATTGAGGACGATTCCAAAAGGAGGAACTGCAGATGCTATTGCTGCTGCACTCATCAAGCAGAGCAAATGGAAGAGAGAAAACAACATCTGTAAACTGCTGATTCTCAATTATATGGAAGACTCTCTGGCAGAGTTATATTCCAAGAAGGTGAAGGCCAAAGAGATCTGGAATTCTTTGGGTAAGCTATATAAAGATGATGAGAACAGGTCCAAAATCTTCATCGTCGAGAAGTACCACAAGTGGCTCTTCAAAGATGAGATGGCGATGCTACCTCAAGAAATTCCTGAAGTTGTGCCAGAAGTTGGATGACGAGAAGATGCCCCTCATCGATAAGTTTTTCGTTGGAGAGATAGTCTCAAAACTTCCTGCTGGTGGAAGCAACTTATATGCTAGAATACATCGGAAGAAGCTGGACATTAGCTTGGAAGATCTTCTACAAGCGATCCACGTTGAGGACGAAATATGATTGTAGAAGCATGAAAAATATGGAGTTTATGTGGATTACAAATTGTCGCATAAGTACTTTGGGGCAAACAGGTCCGCATGAAAGAAAACCGCATGACTGTTCAAAAGACATATGCGGCCCATCGACAAACAGCTGTAGAAGGAAGATAGGCGGCCAAGAGGAGCAGTTCGACTGATAAAGCTGACAAGTCATGGCAAAACATGACAGTTTTGACAGTTCGACAAGAAAAATAAGACGTGAGACGTCGCCCAAAAGCAGGGTTCATACGCCTCCATGCGGCCAAAAGAGTGTCACCTAAGCCGCATGAACCTTATGTGGCTCAGACTTATGCGACCCCAAAAGTCTCCAAACTTCATGCAGCCAAGAGCAACTATGATCCAAGCCGCATGAGTCTCATACGACCCCATATGATTGAAGACTGAGAAAACTATACGCAACAGGACACGTGGCAATTTGACCAAGTCCTTAACTACCCAGATTTGCTGCAACAAAATTCTAACAAATCGACAGATGGCAGCCAAAGAGCGGGTCTTCGCGTGCTAATCAGCCACGTGACCGCAAGCCATCTATGCGGCTCAAAATACATCATATTATAAATAGCAGGGTGCCACACCCCTGCAAAAGGCTGGCTACCTTCAAGAGAAAAGCAATTTCTTCACGAGCTAGAGACTGCATCAGATAGTCCACGAAGTAAGGCAGAGTTGATAGCACTTTTTCGAGCCTCCACCGTTACCCTCCAAAATCTAAACTAAACAATTGTACTTACATTATTTTCTAGGATTTCTTTCTAGGCATTCCTTTGTACAAGCGAGTTTGCAATCAAGTTCAGTATTATGTAATACATGTCTTTGATTTTTATGGAAAACACGATGGCGACTCTGCTGGGGACATCCTTCTCTTCCGACGAGAAGTTGGTGATGCAATCTGACGCATCCAAGCTCGGCTCTACACAGCAGATGCTTGTGGTTCGCTTCGACCAACAAGCCTTCGAAGAATTGCTCTCTGAAGGG
The DNA here is from genome assembly GCA_029216955.1 of Iris pallida. Classification (NCBI taxonomy): domain Eukaryota; kingdom Viridiplantae; phylum Streptophyta; class Magnoliopsida; order Asparagales; family Iridaceae; genus Iris; species Iris pallida. The sequence continues at coordinate 1,322,138 of JANAVB010011200.1, read as the reverse complement.
AGCGATATCCCATCTCAGAAGCAAACTAACCCAAAGAGGACTCGCAAGGCGTCGGTGCACAAAACTGTTGCCTCCGACCAAGTTATCGAAGAAGCTCCTTCTGCATCCCAAGACGGTGACCTAAGCTCTTCTGCGACTTTGCTTTCGACCGCAGAGGACCCCAATTTTCCCAAAATGAGCAGAGAAAAACACTACGATGCTGAGTTTTTGGGGGCACAAGGGAACCCCATGCAGACAAAGAAGAAGCCGTATAGAGGAGATCGACAGTCTGTCCATGCGGTAACCAAATCTGGCCGCAAGCAGACAACTTATGCGACAGCCAACTCTGGTCACAGGAAAATGATCCATGCGGCAGCCAACGCTAGCCGTAAGAAGATGGTCCATGCGACGACCAATCCTGGCCTCAAACAGGACGTCTTATACGGCCCTGTCAGAAGATTTGTGTTCGACCGCCTCTCATGCAGGCCCGATGCCATACGGCTCACTAAAGATGCGGGATGTATCAATCTGGACTTCTTTTACTTGCGCCTTTGGGTGCTAAGTCAAAAAAGTCTAGGACAGTACGGGCCCAACCAGCCCAGTCAACTGTCCAAGTTACTGACTGTCAGCGGGCCCCGTTGACTGTTACACGGGCTCCTGACGGAAAATTGTACAGAACCACCCGCGTCCAGTCCCCCAGGGCTAACGGACAGGGTGGGTTTTTAAAGTCTCCCTCTGAAGATCCAGAGCAAGTGCTTTTACTAGCCACGGATCAGGGAGCAAACATGATGCCTAAGCACCCGTGCGCTCGGGATTTCCGAGTTCACAAGTTTGGTGCAAAGGTAGAGAGGCTTCCTACCGACTTACGTGACGTGATTACTCACAAATGCAAGACGGCAGCGTCAGCATGCAATGAGTCCCTCTCGGGCGTCGTTGCGTGCAAGTCATCATCAACTGCTGCTGCGACAAATTAGCAGCACCTGAAGATCGGTAGTCAGTTTTCCAGCGACTGCAGCAGCCAGTACCTGTCCAAATTCCAGGGGACGAGGAGTTTCCTTTCGTCTCATGTAATTCAACTCAAAAAGTTTCTCCTGGCAAGGGAGGAAAGAAGACAGGCTCTTCCAGCCCCGCCATCTCGGCCAGTATTGCAAGAAGACCCTCATCTGGGGGTTTCCATCAACCACAGGGGTGTCTATTTAGGCACTCGATCCAAAAAGAAGCTTTCGGCACCCGGGGGTACCCCTTCGGCCTCCTTGAGAGTAGATGAAGCTGGGGATAGCAGCCCTCTCAATATATGCGATAACCCGGTGTACCAAAAGCACACACAGGGGTAGAGATTCTCCAGAACTCTGTAACAGAATCGGATTTCCCTGAGGGCCACCACCCTCACCAAAACGATACGGCTTCCTGTACAGGGGTAGTACCCCTTCTGAGTCTGACGAAGATGATATTCCGATATTTCCTAACGATTTCTCTATACAAGGGTACGGCACCGAGAGTACCTTTGCCATAATCCCTTCCATCTCTACCCACGTCCGGACAGTCTTTATGGTTGACGATGATCATGAAGCAGCTTCTGACCGACAACGGCTAGAAGTGCTGGAAGCCATGCTCCTGTCCTTGGTCAAGTCTGTGGACGAGATCAAAGCTGCCTTGCCAGCTCAACCAATAAGGACGCTCGGGCAAACAAGCTTGGGACCCGCAGTCAACGCAGACTCCAACATGATCGCCCCTCATTTGGGTGATGATCCCTTAGCACCATCCATTCCTTCAGCTGCAGATGAAGCCAATGAGGCAAGGAGGGAAGTCCAGGAGCTTCGGGCAACGTTCAATGCCCGGGACTCCTCTCGAGATCTCAGAATACGGCAGCCATATCCTGTTACATGGAGAGATGTGCCTTTTCTACTGCGGTACAAGCCTTTTCATATCGATTCTTATGATGGAAAGACCTCTGCTAGTCAGTATATGACTTACTTTGAAGTCACAATCGACCACTTGCCGCATAGTGATGCCATCCTCACGCGACTATTTATTGGAGCATTGGAGGGGATCGCGTTCGACTGGTACCACAACCTTCCCGCCAACTACATTCACTCTCCTGACGGCTTCAAGCACATGTTCCTGGAGAAATTCTACGAAGTGGGGCATGATGTAACGATGTCATCTCTCATAGATGTCGTTCAAGGAGAGAGGGAGCTAACGAGGAACTACATCGAGCGGTTCTGCCAAACCACAATGAGTTGCCCCAAGGCAATCCCGAGATCTCCTTGATTGAAATCTGCCAGAAGAAGTTGCTCCCCGCAATTAGCCTCTGGATGGGCGACGATCAGTTCAGGGATTGGACAACCTTCATCATAAGTGCCACCAACGTAGAGGCAAAATTAAAGAAGGCTCGACAGTTAGGATTACACATCCCAGATAGAGAAGATAGGGACAGACATCCTAGGTCTACCTCCAGTAACAGCAACAGTGGTTCCACCACTAACCGGGACAACAAAGGCAAACAGGCCATGGTCACTGATGCGACTCAGAAGCCCGAACAAAAACAGGTGGAAGGTCCGTGTCCCAAGGTCAATTATTCATTCAAAGATAGTCATGTCAAACCTATCTTCGATATGCTCTTGCAAGGGGTAGGATCCAACTCCCTCCACCAAAGTGCGAGCCCCGAGCAGTAGAGATGGAAGACCCAAAGTATTGTCACTTCCACTGCTATGTCCATCATGCCACTCATGATTGCTTCTAATTGAAATGGTATATTCAGAGTCTTATCGACTCAAAAGCTCTGTCGATAGACTTTGAAGAGGTTACCGTGTCGGCGAACATGGTATCTATTCAGTTCGGTGACTTCTCTCCGACAAGCACTCCAGACGGGGTCATACCTGTCCCTCGGACAATGATGGAGGTTACTAATCTTCCATCCGTCCAGAGCCAAACATCTGGATTGGTACCTCTCACCACATCGCGAGGAGAGATCATGTGGGTGCATCCAGACTTGGTGCCCGAAGTTATCCAGGGGGTGTCATCCCCTACCAACAAGAAGAAGGGCATGAAGTCTAGAGCCTGCCACACAATTTTAGCCGAAGCTAAAGAAGCTGCAGATGTTGTTACCCGGCCTGGAGCACAAGTCCAGCCCGTACGGGATAGTCCAGCCGAAGATCCTCAACCGGCAACGTTGCCTCCCTCTGATATTCCAAGGCCATCTCAGCCTCCACTGGCGGACAAGTCCAAGACAAAGGAAATCCACTTTGATAGGCCACTTTGCAATGATGTACCTTAAGGACTGGAGAGACCTTACAACTTCAATATATTAGCACAATTGACTAATATGCCAGCAAAGTTGTCACTATATGAGCTCCTAAGGCTCTCCAAGGATCTTTATATGCATTAAGCGAAGCACTCCAGAATGCGGAGGCCTACTTAGCTCAGGTCAAGCCTCCAGGGAAGACCCGCCAAAAGATCTACACGGCGGCGATAGTACAGATGCAATCCCTAACATCATATTTACTCCTCAGGACATGTTGATCAAGTCTAATTTGTATGATCGTCCCTTGCACTACACTGGATACATAGGCGACATCAAGGTGGATCGGATGCATATCGACCCTGGCTCGTCAATAAGCATCATACCAAAGAGCCTGCTCGAACTTCTTGGCATCCCTATGCATCGTCTAGCAGCAACCAACACTGCCATTAGCGGTTTTAACTCAGGAAGAAGCTATCCCCTAGGGAAGATCTGGTTGAAGTGCCAGATTGGTGACCTAAAGACGGAAGTTACCTGCTACGTCATAGATACATACACCTCCTACAACATCCTCCTAGGACGTCCGTGGATACATGATTATATGATCGTGCCATCCATCCTTCACCAGTGTTTCAAATATGTCAGTAAGCACGGTTCCGTGAAGACCGAATTCGCCGACATTGATCCCTTCAAAGGAGTTGAATCTTATTACTCTTCGGAGGCTTGTCTATATGACGAATCCAGGAAATATACAACGGACGAGCTGGAAGCCATCACAGGGCCGGAAGAATCCTTGAGAATCTATCTCTTGGCTCGCAAACCGGGCAAGGCCGTACCCTTCATCATAACCTTGGACAAAGAGGTGCTCGATTCTTCTGCTTCACCTACGCAGTTGGAACCAATGGTCATCCGTCTCCCGAGATCCAGTCAGGAGCCAAAACCTGTCGTAGGGCCAATGGTGATCCGACTGCCGACATCCAATCAAAGGCAACAGGAAGATGCAAGGCCCTCTGTAACACCGATGGTAATTCGATTACAAAAATCTACTCCAAGGAGACCAGAAGACAAAAAGTCCCTTGCTGAGCCCATTGTCATCCGTCTGCCCAAGACGAGTCAGCAGCCAAGTGTCGATCCAACACTCTTAAGCAAATCAATACCTCAAGTAGAACCTCTGGTGGTCAAGCTGCCCAAGACAACATCCCAACCTCGAAGCGCGCAGGGGGTAGCCAAGGAGGACGAAGAACTCGCCAAATACGTGGTTACACAGACAGATAGCCCCTCTCCTGATGATGTAATCCGTGTCGATAAAATCCCTTATTTCATCAATAAGAGGCTGTCGTTAGACTATTCTGAGTATGATAAGCCTAATCTAACGTATGCCGCATGGGACTGTCTAGACGTTAGCCTGCACACACAGGTGACAACCGTCCATACCCCAAATCGACTTGCTCCTATGAAAGGTGCTTACTTTCCGGTCCCAGACAGAAGAGGATAGGATCACACAATCATCTTTGGTCGAAAAGAAGGTCCTCAATCTTTCCCGCCACAAGAGTCCGGCTTCGAACCCGACACTGGAAGACTACCGCTCTACTTGTATAGTTCTCAAGCCAAGTACTTCATGCAAAAGCAGGGGTACGACATGGAAGCTACCCCGGGTCTAAATTATGGAAGTGGTCGACAATTACCTCTACAGCCGTCGACACCGGCAGGAAAGCCTCAGGATCATTATCACAAATCCAGACGTGGCCTCGGGTATGTTACTCCACCAACAATGCCAGAAAGTTCTGACGATGAATGCGAGTGGCATTCTCATTCGTCCGAGTCACCCATTTACGACTCTGATAACAGTATTGGAGATATATTCAGACATACATTATCTGCCAATATGACATCTACTGATATCGAAGAAGAAGACAAAGACCTACTTAAACCACTTGAGTTGGAGCCGTGGGTCCAGCAACTAGATACACAATGGGAGAAATGCTTTGAACTTCGCGATCCTTCTACTGAATATGAGGTTATACAAGTTAACCTCGACGATGAATCCTCTCCAAAGCTAATCTTCGTCAATAAAAGTCTGACATTCGACGAACGAGAGTCGTTGTGTCCGAGACATCGACGTCTTTGCCTAGAGCTATGAAAACATGCCAGGGCTAAACCTCGAGATTGCACTCCATAAGGTAAACATTTATCCGGACTCAAAACTCGTCAAGCACCAGCAGCGACAATTTCATCCAAACATCATGAATTCCATCGAAGCATAAGTGAACAAGCTTATAGCTAGCAGTTTCATCCGTGAAGAGCAGCACCCAGACTGGGTAGCCAACGTAGTGCCAGTCATCAAGAAGAACGGGAAAATCTGAATCTGCATCGATTTCTACAATCTGAACGTGGCATGCCCTAAGGATGAATTCCCTATTCCGATCACCGACATAATGATCGATAATACATTTGGCTTCGAGCACATGTCCTTTATGGATGGCTTTTCAGGATACAATCAAATCAAGATGGCTTCTGATGATGAGAAGCATACATCATTTCGAACGCCGATCGGCGTATATTGTTATACGGTCATGCCCTTTGGCCTGAAGAATGCCAGTGCTACATATCAACGGGCTATGAGTGTCATCTTCAGAGATCAATTGTGCAAGACGATGGAGTGTTACGTAGACGACATCGTCGTCAAGAGCCGTACCAAAAATGATCATTTATATGATTTGAGAACAGTGTTCGACCTTATGCGGGCACACAACCTGAAGATGAATCCCACTAAGTCTTTTTTGGGGGTGTCCAGTAGAAAGTTCTTGGGCTTTGTTATTACTTCTCGGGGCATTTACATAGATCCTGACAAAACAAAAGCAATCCTGGAGATGAATCTACCAAAGAACCTCCACAAACTCCGCGGCCTTCAGGAAAGACTAGCCTATATCAGGAGGTTTATATCTAACCTCTCAGGGCGATGCTAACCCTTCACTCAACTCATGAAGAAAGGTGTCTCTTTTGTATGGAACGAGGAATATCAGCGTATCCTTGATGATATTAAGGAGTACCTGATGAATCCGCCAGTTCTGGTAGCCCCGGCCGCCGGAAAGCCCTTCCTGCTCTATGTACGGGTGATGGAACACTCCTTCGGTGCTCTGCAAGCACAGAATAATAATGCAGGACATGAATAAGTCATTTACTATCTCAGCCGGATGATGGTAGGACCGGAACATAGGTACACTACCGTAGAGAAGGAGTGCCTTGCCCTAGTGTTTGCCATTCAAAAAATACAACACTATGTGACAGGGCAGACCATCCATGTTGTTTCACGAGTTAATCCCCTCAGGGTTTTCATGACCAAGCCCGGCGCACTCAGTTCTCGTCTAGCCACCTGGGCGATACTGTTATCCCCATACGACATGGTCTTTGTTCCGCAGAAGGCTATTAAAGGTCAAGCCCTGGCTGACTTCTTAGCAGCCTACCCAGGCTCAAAAATAGCCAAAATTATGAAGAAATTCCTGATAAAGTCGTCGCCTCGAACATGACTTCGCACGATGCCATTTGGCGAATGTTCTTCGATGGTGCTTCAAGAACGGGGCCACAAGGTGATATCGTCGCTGGAGTCGGGGTGGTATTAATTTTTCCCTTCGGACTAGTAGTCAATCGGGCGTATTCTCTTACAGAACCCTGTTCGAACAACGTAGCCGAATATAATGCTCTAGTCATTGGGCTCCAACTCACAAAAGGAGTAGTGATCAGATACCTGGAAGCTTATGGTGACTCGCAGTTGGTTGTTAACCAGATCTGAGATTCATACGAGGTTCGCAATGAGGACCTGATTTCCTATTATCAGACAGCAATTGCCATCATTACAACCTTGAAGGGGTTCTTTATAGAGTACGTTCCTAGGCTTCGAAATATCGAAGCCGATGCCCTGGCCGGTCTCGCTACTTCCTTGGCACTCCCAAATAACACTCACCATCTAATCGACATAATAGGCCATGAACTGGTCTGCCCCAAGAACAATCTTCAACTGGGTATAAGTCACTCCGCCCAGATAACCAACGACATACAAGACTGGAGACGCCCGCTCATCGACTTTGCGGTCTATGGAATCCTGCCAGAGAATATGAAGGAAGCTACCTCAATCAGAAGACTCTTCCTCAGATTTTTCTACGATACGGAGACGAAAATGCTATATCGATGATCCTATGATGGGCTACTACTAAGATGTCTGTCAAATACAGAAGCCAAAGAAGCCCTACGTGAAGCTCATGACGGTACTTGTGGGGCTCACCAACCTGGCCCGAAATCACAAGATCGTCTTCGCCGTATGGGTTATTACTGGCCCACAATGGTTGCAGATGCAGTTGATTATGCAAAGAAGTACAAGGCTTGCCAGATCCATACAGATTTTATATATCTTTCATCTAAATTCTTGCACCCGGTAGTGGCCTCTTGGCCATTCAAAGCATGGGGAATGGACATCATTGGGCCAATCACCCCGCCGTCATCTAGAGGGCATCGGTTCATACTTGCAATCACTGATTACTTCTCCAAATAGACGGAAGCTGTTCCGTTGGCAGAGGTCAAGACATCAAACGTGATTAGTTTTATAAAATATTACGTCATCTACCGTTTTGGATTACCTTGGAGGATTATCCACGACAATGGTTCGCAGTTCGCAGGCCACGATTTCCATCGATTTTGTGATAAGAATCAAATTCAGAACATGGCCTCGACAGCATATAACCCTTCGGCCAATGGTCTGGCTGAAGCATTCAACAAAACCATAATCAAGCTCCTCAAAAATTTCGTGTCTGCAAATAGGGGTGAGCAATTTTTGGTTTTCAAACTGAAACCGACCCGATCCGATCCGAATTAGCAGTTCGGATCGGTTATATGCTAAACGGGTCGGTATTCAGTTTATAAAAGCTAAAACCGAATTAATTCGGTTCGGGTCACGATTTTAGGAATCGGTTTCCAACCCTACCCGAAAACTGAACTGTGTTATTACACATCTACCCCTGCTGCCATATATACCCAAAAAAATCTAACCTAATACTCTCTCTCATCTCCTCCATTTCTGGATCTGGAGGCTACGATTAGAGCTTCCCTTTCCTCTCTCCTCTCTTCTCCTCCCCGCTCCTCTTCCTCCCCAGCCCGCCTCCGCCGTCACATATTCTGCCATCGCCGCACACCTCTCCTCCCCCCCTCCCCTGCGGTGCCGGAGACGGAAGACCCAAGTCCCGTCGGCGAAGGACTCTACCTGATGGTGACGTTGGTTGAGATCCGGCTCATGCTTTTATCCATGGAACTGTTAGATATATTATTGCTTTGTTCTCATAGAACTCTTAATCCCTTCTGTTTGATGTAATAATTTATTCTCATGCTTTGTTCTCAATCCATGGAACTATTAGACTATAATATTGCTTTGTTCTCGTGCTTTCATCCCTCTGTTTGATGATTTTTTTTTCCCATTTGGTATACATTTTCTTTAGCATATACCCGGCTCAATTGGGTCCAAAAGACCGAACCGACCGAAAACCGAATTGGTTTAATCGGTTCGGTTCGATTCGGTTTTTGCAAATATAGTTCGGTTTTCGGTTTTACAATATTCGGTTTTCGGATCAATCGGTTTTTGCATAAACGGTTCGATTTGAACCGAACCGAACCGTTGCTCACCCCTGTCTGCAAACAAGCGCGACTGGAATAAAAAGTTTGGTGAGTGCTTATGGGCGTATCAGACGACAATTCAGACGACTACAGGAAATACACTGTTCTCCTTGGTTTACGGGAGCGAGGCAGTCCTCCCTTTAGAAACTCAGATCCCCTCACTTCGAGTGGCCCTCACCTACCGGTTAACGATGGACGATAACTACCGTCGACGGCTACAAAAATTAGAAGCATTAGATGAGAAGCGTTTATAAGCTCAACAAAGCATAAAGCTCAACCAAGCGCGCATCTCGCGGGCTTTCAACAAGAAAGTCAAACAGAGAATATTCCAAGTTGGCGATCTTGTCTTGGCCATTCGTAGACCAATGGTCATGACTCACAAGACCCCCGGCATATTCTAGCCTAAGTGGGAGGGTCCGTTCGTCATCGAGACCGTATTCTCTAACGGTGCGTATCGTCTCGCAAAATAAAATGGAGACTTGCTCATGATGCCCATCATCGGCAAGTTCCTCAAGAAATAGTATGTCTAAATGATACCTTCCAACAATCTCTCGGATTATGAGTTATATACCCTCTGGTATCCCTGAACTTACACTCTGACTTCAAATCTTCCAGATTGTTGAGTTATGTACCCTTAGGTACCACTGAACTTACTCTCTGACCACTTCGAGTGAATTCATATCTCATCTCTTGGTCATATCTATGAACTTCCTGGTCATAGCTCCTCTCCACCAAGAGTTTGTGTCAAAATCTATTACCCGTACCACCAGTACGCAGAAGGGTAATAGGTCCATAAAGCTTATCCTAATCTATTACTCGCACTGTCAATACACAAAAGGTGTAATAGGTCCACAAAATTCTCCAACGGAGAAAAACAACCATGTCCATATTACCTCTGAGTTGTTTTCACGTCCATCACAAATAAATCACCCAGTGCATAGAACTTCCACGTTAATAGCATCTCTGAGTTGTTCTGTGTACCTCTATTATGCCTACTCCTACCATGCCCTCATTACCTCTGAGTAGAAAGGGTCTATTTTGAACCATATTTACCACATCCTTATTACCTCTGAGTAAATATGTTGGTTTCCTCTCCACTTATTATCAGTACTCGCATCGCCAGTACACAAAAATGGTAATAAGTCCACAAAAGTTATCCCAATCTATTACTCGCACCATCGGTGTACCAAAGAGTGGTAAATCCACAAAATATTATTCAAATCTATTTGCTCGCATTTCCAGATGCACAAAAGGGCAATAGGTCCACAAAAATCTCCTAGTGGGATGTCCTTTATCAAATACAAATACTATATTAGGCCCTCTAGTACAAGCACCACAAAATACCACAAATAAAATAGAGTGAACATACTCTGTTTATTCAAAATCAGTTACATTCACAGGACTATGCCTCCAGTAAAGGATTGTAAAAGAAGCAAAACACAAGCTATAGCTATAGACAGTCGGAAATACAAAGGCAGATACGAACGTCTAGTTACATGTTTTTTCGGAAACAACAAGTACATGGTAGCCCATGGATCCCTATAGTCAAGGATCATAGCCATATTGAGGTATATATCATTTCCTTAGCCATTTCGCATACGAAAAATCTATTCGACCAGAGCCTTCGGCGGGGGCAGCAGGGTCAGAACTCCAGATACTACTGCCTTCAGACTTGGGCTCCTCCTTGAGAGCAATCCCCTCCCCGATGGATGCCAGCTCTTCTTTCACCTCAACTTTGGGTATCACCTCCTCTTTAACAAATGATGACTCTTGTTTGATGAAAGGGGGCAGCACCTCTTCCTTCGCAGTGGTCTCAGCCTTTAACACGGATGCTACAAAAAAATTAAAGAAAAGGAGATAGTCATATAACAAAGGACTCTATATGGCCTAGCCAGTTATGCGGCCCCAAAGTCATGAGACCGGCTTCATAAAGTACTGATACAGTATTTATACGGCTCAGTCATTATCATACGGCTCAATGCGGTTCAGTCTCATGTGGCCCGATACTCGTGCGCATCAGCCGCGAGTATTCATGCGGCCCGATCATAAAGTGCTCATGCGGCATATATGCAGCTTAGTCATGGAAAGTTTATACAGATCCATCTTGAGGCACTCAGGCGGTTCAAGTTCAAATGAACAGCGGTTATGCGGCTCAGTCCATGCAGTCTTATCGTACAGAACACATGTGGTCCAGACGAGATAGGGCACACATCGATCAGGCTTATAGCAAAGGCAGTATATGACAGACCCGCGTATGAAAATATACGCTCTGCCCACCATCCTTACTCTTGAGAGAAGGTTGCACGTCAGAATGAATGGAAAGAGTGTCTGCCGCTCTCGAAGGAGAAGCAAGTCTTTTCCCTTTGGCCGCCGCACCAATCGACTTAGAAGCTATTGGAGCCATAGCAGAAAGTATGATGAAGTCGAAGGAGGAGAGGGTGAAAGAGAAAAATCTCTCTCTCTGAATGACTCATATTTATAGAGTTGCTAAATAGAGGCTCTTCGATTCTCGAGATCATTAAGGATATGTGTAACTCCTCTTCCCGAAATTTTGTGATATATTTTTTTATTTTTTATTTGATTAGTTTACATTTAATTTTTCTATGATCATTGGAGTTGTGACTAAGCCCATATGTGAGTTATGACCATCTTGTGGTCACATAATCTCTAAATAGGGTCTATATGCATTCTATAGCTATATTATATTTTATTATGATTTTTAGACATTTTTATATATTTTTAAATATTTATTCTATGAAGATTTATATTTATGAATGAGTTTCATAATTTATTTTGAGGCCATTTGTGACTATTTTGAGACTCAGTATTTTTCTTTAGGCTCTATTAGGTTAAATATATTTTCTGTATTTTTCTATAATTTTTTTGGGATTTTTAGATAATTAAATATAGGAAAAACCTATTTTCAAAGACTTCTAGAATTTACTGTGCAAGCCTATGAGCATATATTGATCCAAATATTTTTCTAGGGTTCATTATGCTATTTTATATTTTCTAGAATTTTTTTCATAATTTTTGGCAATATTTAAGTATTTATTCATTAAAGTTTATATATTTTTAAAGGCTTTCAATATTTATTATGAGGCCATTTAGGACTAATATGAGGTAAAACATTTTTATTTATATTCTAGAAGATTAAATGTATTTTCTATAATTTTCTACAATTTTCTGGATTTTTCTGATATTTATTTGGAGTTATTTGGAGTTAAAATGAGTTTTTAACGATTTCTGCATTTAAATTAACTAATTACACAGTCAGCTGTACAGTCAGCACTGGGCCCACCTGTTGGTGCCCAGCAGCCCATCGACTCTCTCTCATATATATATATTATTATATTCGTTAAACCTAGAAATTTCAGCAGCTTTTTGTGGGAGAACTCATCTAGGGTTTCCGACTTCCCGAAGCGATTGCCGTCAACTCCGACGTGATTTTCATGCGCCGTTTTATTTGTTGGATTCGTATTAAGGTAAAATTTCTGAATATGAAATTTATTTTCATAGATATTATTCCTAAATTTCTGGAAAATTAGTAGAGTGTCGGTTGTCCAAAACTTGACACGTTTCGGTATTTTCGAGATTTCGAGAGAACCAGAAATCGAAATCACTAACCGTTTCAAGTTTCAGAAAGCTAACACAGAGCTCTACGATATAAATTTTTCCCAGAAATTACTTCATTCATTTAGTATTTTATTTATTCTGTTGAACTCAAAATTGATCGGTTGATCACCGTTTTGGTCACGATTAGCCATAACGGCAATATCTTTTGACCAAAGCATGATTTTGCGGCAAGGTTGATTCCAGCGCACTCGTGGCGCTGAAATTTACTAAGGTGCACTTTCAAAATTTAAAGTTCACAGCGTTTGACTAAATAGTCAACAACATGTCTCGATTTGCGTGCCATGGTTTCCAAAATTGAAAACATGACTTTTGATGGCCAAACTTGCATGTTTAGATTATATTCAAATTATTATTAGGTTAAATTAGGTTTTTAAGTGAATTATTCTAGAATTAATTATTATTAGATTAGTAACCCAACTAGCCACTATTCCATGAATTTAGAACTAGAACATTAGAATTGATTTATAGTTTTCGTGCACGGTTCATGGTGCGATATGTGTTATAGGTTGACAGCTCCTAGATCGACATACCCTCATCCTCGACTTGTGACTACGGTTTGTGCAAGGACCACAGGCAAGTATACCTTGCCTTCCTCTACAGTTTTATTTACATGCATTGTATTTCATTTTCCAGTTTTGACTGTTTATGGACATGTGCTTTTCGTATTATATTATTTTGAGTTGTTTTCATTGCATATAGACGTGTTCATGTTTGGTCTTGTGGTTCACACTTGGAGTTTCTCGTCAGTACCTTGCTTGAGTCATGTCATAGAACGAGTACGTGTAATTGAACCGCTAAATCTTTGATATTGTTTTCTTGACACCAGAGAGTCCACACTCGGGACGAGGGTGTTTTTTTCGATCTGTTTACATCCGTGAGTCCACACTCGGGACGAGGATGTCGATTATTTGCACCAGAGAGTCCACACTCGGGATGAGGGTGTTTACATCAGAGAGTCCACACTCGAGACGAGGATGTTATACTTGCACCAGAGAGTCCACACTCGGGACGAGGGTGCCTTACCGTGAACTAACCAGAGAGTCCACACTCGGGACGAGGGTTAGTACTAACCAGAGAGTCCACACTCGGAACGAGGGTTAGTATTTAGTTCAAACCCGTGAGTCCACACTCGGGATGAGAGTTTGGTTCTTCTATTGATCTCGTGTTTATCGTTCATCCGGCAGTTCATTTACGCGTAGTTGTTCTAGTGTTCGTGTTTGTGTTCGTATTCGTAGTCATTTGTCGTATTCCTGTTTTTCTTGTTTATTTTCTTGCGTATGATAAAACTGTTAGATAGGCATGTATATTATGTATCTTGCTATGTCCTCTGAGGACCTGATGATCTCCTCAGGTTTAGCGATTACATGGAGTTAGCTAGTAGTTCTGGATGGCGGAAGATTTGCCATTCTTGTGGCATTCAGGTATCATTATTACGTTTGTTATCCTTTCGTGCTCTACATTCCTTATTATGAGTTATCCTGTTTATTGATTCAGTTTAGAGACTCTTATTATTTTCTTTGGAGTCTCATCGGACATATATGCTAGTGGGCTGCAGACCACGATACATAGTGTTCATTCATGATTAGTACACTTATTGTGGATTTGAGATATAGATTGCATTGCCATGATTTGGCAGTAAACCATAGCCTTGACAGCGTTTCGTATTCGAGATGGGCTGGAGTCCGCTCGATGCGTAGCTGGCTTGCTCATGCTCTCGCGTCCGAAAAATGGGTGCGGGTCGTGACAATATAGACGACGTTTGGGGACTTTATCCCTAATAATCGTCGAGCGTCTCTTCGATTTTGAGATTATTAAAGATAAAGTCGACGCTTGGGAACTCTATCCCCAGTAACCGTCGGCTTCATCTCGAAAATAGATCCACCACCGAATCAAGAAAATTAAATGCAGCAGTGACAGCTGGCAGGCTCTCTGCGGCCCGAAGTGTCCCTGCGACTCAGATCTCTCTGCAGTTCGAAAGGCTTCCTACGAATTGAAGACTCCCTACGGCTTTTTTATGCTTCTTATTCAAAGTATTCCAAATTTGCAATTTAAAAACTTTGAAGGGGGTCTTGTAGAAGCATAAAAAATATGGGGTTCATGCGGATTACAAATTGCTATATAAGTACTTTGGGGCAAACAGGTCCGCATGAAAGAAAGCTGCATGACTGTTCAAAAGACATATGCGGCCCGTCGACAAACAGCTTTAGAAGGAAGATATACGGCAAAGAGGAGCAGTTCGACTGATAAAGCTGACAAGTCCGGGTAAAACATGACAGTTCTGACACTTCGACAAGAAAGATAAGACGTGAGACGTCGCCCAAAAGCAGGGTTCGTATGCCTCCATACGGCCAGAAGAGTGTCATCTAAGCCGCATAAACCTTATGCAGCTCAGACTTATGCGGCCCCAAAAGTCTCCAAAATTTATGCAGCCAAGAGCAACTATGATTCAAGCCGCATGAGTCTCATGCGATACCACATGATTGAAGACTAAGAAAACTATATGCAACAGAACACGTAGCAATTCGACCAAGTCCTTAACTACCCAGATTTGCTACAACAAAATCCTAACAAATCGACAGATGGCAGCAAAAGAGCGAATCTTTGCATGCTAATCAGCCACGTAGCCGCAAGCCGTCTATGCGGCTCAAAATACGTCCTATTATAAATAGCAGGGTTCCACACCCCTACAAAAGGCTGGCAACCTTCAAGAGAAAAGCAATTTCTTCACATGCTAGAGACTGTATCAGATAGTCCACGGAGTAAGGCAGAGTTGATAGCACTTTCTCGAGCCTCCACCATCACCCCCCCAGAATCAAAACTAAACAATTGTACTTAGATTGTTTCCTAGGATTTCTTTATAGGCTTTCCTTTGTACAATCGAGTTTGCAATCAAGTTCAGTGTTATGTAATACTTGTCTTTGATTTTTATGGTAAACAGTGATCTCAACAGAAGATGGACTCTCTGTCCAAACAACTGGCTAAGGCCAACTTGGTACAGACAAGAGAGTTTAAGGGGAAGCAGGTGGCTTCTCATCACAAGAAGAAGGACTCCACTAATCTGAAAGTGAACGGTCCTTCGTTCAAGCAACAGAAGTCCAAATCCTACGTGACTTGCTTCAACTGTGGCAAGAATGGCCACTACAAGAGTGAATGCAAATCCAAGCCCAAACCAAAATAGTAGGTATGGCTAAACTTGGTTACTTTGATTACTTAACTTGGTTGCTATTGTGGCACAGGTTGAGTTATCTAGCGTGGTAGGTGACTAGTGGTCCGACACTAGTACATCTGACCACGTGTGCTCTCAAAAGAGCTGTTCACCAAGGACGAGCCATGTAATGATGAAGGTCTCGATGGCGAACATGTACCTAGAAGAATATCTGAAGATCGAGACAGTAGTTATGAACTAGAACTCGTTAAGCCATCGTTGAAGTGAGCGAGGAGGCCGAAGAACTTCGGAGATGACTTCATCACCTATCATGTGGAAGCAGATCCGCTTACCTATGATAAGAAGATGAAGACTAGAGACGCAGTTTTCTGGAAGGAGGTGATTGACAATGAAATTGATTCCATCACCTCAAATAATATTTGGGTGTTGGTTGATCTTCCTGAAGGAGCGAAACCCATCGGATGCAAATAGATCTTCAAGAAGAAGATGAAAGCAGACGGAACTATTGACAAGTTCAAGGCTAGGTTGGTAGACAAGGGGTTTTCTCAGAAGCAGGGGATTGACTACTTTGACACGTATGCTCTAGTAGTCCGGATGACCACCATCAGAATGTTGATTGCTCTCGTAGAAATACATAAGACGGTGATACATCAGATGGATGTAAAAATAGCTTTCCTAAATAGTAAGCTGACCGAAGAGATTTACATGCAACAACCAGATGGATTTGTCGTAAAGGGTCTTGAAGACAAAGTCTGCAAGTTGGTAAAATCCTTGTATGGTCTTAAATAGGCTTCCAAGATATGGCATGAGAAATTTGATAAGGTTATAAGGTCAAATGACTACATGGTCAGCGAGATGAACAAGTGTGTTTACACAAAGTTCGCTGATGGAAGAGGTGTGATCGTTTGTCTGTATGTGGACGATATGTTGATCCTAGGTACGGATATGGGCTGTGTCATAGAGACAAAGATGTTCATCTCGAGCAAGTTCAATATGAAGGACTTGGGGGAAGCTGATGTGATCTTAGGGATCAAGATCATCCGGACAGACATTGGACTAGCACTGTCACAGTCTTATTATGTTAAGAAGATGATCACTCGTTACGGGTATCAGGATCTTCCAGGGATCGATACACCGTATAGGTGTGATCTGAAGCTGAAGCTTAATTCAGGGGAAAGCGTCAGGCAGTTGGAGTATACAAGCGTAATCGGGAGTTTGATGTATGATACTACTGCCACAAGGCCTGATATAGCTTTCACCGTAGAAATGCTGAGTCATTTTATGAGCAACCCAGGCATTGAGCACTGGAAAGCTGTGAAACAGGTTATGAGATATCTCAAGAAAACTTAGATATATGCACTGCACTATAGCGGAGATCTGCCGGTAGTGGAAGGCTTCAGTGATGCCAGCTGGTGCTCAGAAGTGGAGAGCGAGAGGTCCATAGGTGGATATATTTTCACAATAGATGGAGCTGATATATCAAGAAAATCGAAGAAGCAGACTATGCTCTCCCGGTCATCTATGGAATATGAGTTCTTTGCACTTGATATCGCAGTGGAGGAAGCAAAATAGCTTCGAAAGCTCATGTATGATCTTTCAGTGGTTGGGACACAAATATCGGCGATACCGATATACTAAGACAACCAGGCGATACGGCAGTGGCATCAAATGACCTCTTTAACGGGAAAAAAAAGACTGTGCGGTTGAAGCACAGGGCAATATACAATCTCATCAAGAGCGGTATTATTACAGTGATTGATGTTCGAAGTCAAAAGAACCTGGTAGATCCGTTCACCAAGGGCCACAAGTGCTAGCTGGTCAATGACACAGCTTGTAAAATGGGCTTGAAGGCATTCTGATATTGTATTATTACATTCCTACCAAAAAGTTTTATGCTATTAGTTCAAAGAAAAATCTACTAGGCATCTAGCTTTTGGTTCAAGGGAGGACTATTAACCGAAAGAATATCAGGAACGGTGAGTACTTGTCCTCTACGGCATAGAGAGGTTACGGACCTACAACCATTGTTGTCTACTATTATTTTCTACAGAAAATGGATCCTGTGGGAAGGTTGGCTTAAATGTCTTAACGAGTTCTCAGGCAGAGTGAATGCCTTGAGTGCTTTACAGGAAGATCGGTAGCGCAACACTACAAGGAGTGTAACTCTATACTATAGTTGGGTGACTCCATCATGAGGTTTCTGGTTAGGGGTAGTGCCTCGGCTTTGTGACCTAAGTCACAGCAGAGTAGCACCGCAAATTGGCAGGTAGCCTAATATTGTATGATAATCGTAATAAAGAGAGGTAGATAGCACTACAAAGAGGATGATGTCCTCATGTTACAGTGGCATGACACCACGAAGAGGTACCAGGTAGGGTAAAGCCTCGGCTTCACAAGCTATGTCATGGCGGCGTAACCCCGCACGGAAGCGCAAGGCTTCATGCTGGGTAGTTTGGCACTACAAAGAGGCTTGTGACCTCATGCTACAGTAGTATGACACTATGATGAGGTACACAGGTGGGGTAAAGCCTCGGCTTTAAGCCATGTCATAGCGACGTAGCACCGCAAAGAAGCACAATACTTCATGCCATAACTCTTTATAAAGAACTCACCTATAGTGTATGGACAGAGATATCAGGCCGTCTCTTGAGGGTAAACTTGTAGATGCCCAAAAATTATACACTAAAACCAGGTTGGCACAAGGCCTTTAATGTGCAGCCAGAAGCACAGTTGATATCATTATGTGAGTAGGAAGAATTGCAGTTATGGTACAGAATTCAAGGCTTAGTCCATTCTTGTATCATGCTGTTATTTAACCTATGCAGGAAGATTCAAGTCGTAGCGACATCTCACCTAATGCATGATGGGCAGTCACTGTAGGGAACGCTCAACCTATATATTGAGATATGTGGGAGATTGTTGGTGGTTTTGCTTTTGGACTAGGAAAGATAGTCCCACATCGGCTACACCAAATGGTGAGTATCTCAATATAATGTATTGCTTATGTTTAGGTGTGCACATGAGATATGGTGGGGCACAAGTGTGTGTCATGTGGGAGTATTTTCCTGGAAAAAAAGGATTAATTCCATTAAAGATGTAAGTTGATTTTTGTTGTGCGGAATCGGACTCAGATACGGACTCCAGGATGTCTTGTGCATGCACGGGAGTTTTCGGGGGGTAGGCGTGGACTGACACACTTCTATACTAATTATAGGATGATCTAAAATATCAAACTCTATTTTTGAGTATTGGTATTTTAGTCCCACATCGGATAAGAGAAGAGGTGAAGTCTCACTCCACTCTACAAATAGAGCCCCTTGGCCTCCTTTGAAAGATGTACCAAAAAAGAGAGTTAAGGGTGTCCGTAAAGTCCAGGAAGCCCGTTCAAGTCTCAAATATTGACTGACGAGCATTACAAAAGTTCTCTAGAACTTGTTGGTTCCTGGAAGCGGATCGTATATAGGCGAATCTTGCTTTGAGCAATAGTGATCTTATCACCCCAGCAAAGCAGCCTTTCTTTTTCTTCTTTCTTTCTTTTCTTCTCTGATCTAATCAGATACTTCTTGTGGGCTTTCGTCGCTATTGCTGCTAGCAACTTAATTTGTACCTTCCTAAAAGAAGCCCTACTTTCGTTTGCTGTTGTAACAAAATCTCTTTAGATTTTTGTTACCCAGAATCCTTCAAGGATCTTTGTAGTGCACCTTCTTTGCAGCGTTGCTACGAAACATTGTTGCTATTGAGACAACTATTTTGTCTCTCTATTTTCCTTCGAAAATTACACCTCAGGAATAACAGGTTATACATACGATGAGTTCATTGTCCTTTGGGTGATTAGTTGTACCTTCTTCATTAGTATACCCTCGAAACCAAGCATGAAGCCTTGTTTTGTCTTTAGGACATGGACCCTCTCTTTTCTGCGTTGTATTAGATAAAATCCAGTTGCAATTGATAAGTGGAGAAATAAAAATATGAAACAAATAATTGTGTTACATAAACCAATATTTCATCCGCAATGCAAGCAAATCCTTTTCGACTTCCAAGGTAAGGCATAGTTTATTTCTCTCTCATTTGCTTGAACTTTATAGACTTCTCCTACGTACACTCACATGCATATAAAACATTCAAAATATAACTGAAGTTGTATATAACAGAGATATGCATAAACAAACTAACAGTAGCACAAATTGACAGGAAGAAGACTAGCATGACTTAACCTAATGGAACCAATTCATAGATTCAAATTTGTGCTACTATGAACCCAGTCGATCCTCCATCTAAAATGAGCAAAGTTATAGCTCATTAGACCATATAGAAACCATCTATAGGACAGACAATCGTTCAAAATAAAAAAAATCAACTTACACAAAATAAACTTCAAGTAATAGCTACCATATAGAATGAACCGTGAACACCGTCAAAATCGGACAGGCTACACATGACAATCCCTGAATCGAATTTCTGACTCAAAATTGACAAGGCCCTAGTACAACGACTGAACCGAAGCCTTACCTTATATTGTTTTGTGCGTCTTTTTCTTTTACGAATACTTTTCACTCTGTTAGGTCTATGTCATTCGGCTTTCTCTTCAGAAATTTTCCCAATTTTGATTTGTTTGTTCTACCTAGTCTTCCTATTTGTTGGAGAACATACGTTTTTGCCTCATCCTCTCGCTCCTTGAATGTAAACTTTAGCTACAAGTATAATAAATCAGAAATAATTATTAGCAATAAAGTAGAAGCAAACTGCATTTTAAGTTGTAAGTTCTTTTAGATTACTGTAACTGCTTGCCAATAATATTATTTGATCTCATTAGGTACATGTCTCCAATCATCATATAGTATCGACACCCTTTCACGTGTTAAACATCGTACAAAAGTTGATAGATGTTTTGAGTTCTTCCCAATGGGTTGACAATATTCATTCAATTCCACCTCTAGCCTATTCCCACTTTCCACTGGCAAAGCACTACACCTAGTAGGCCAATGGGTTCTTGCTGTTCTCTGTGTCTCATTGGATTCATTGGATGGATTAGACAATTGGTCTAATCCATCATTTGAATCTTCTTGCTCACAAGATTTTTCCTTGCCTCGCTTTTGCTTCTTTTATTTTTCCTTGATTGATTTGCACTCTACAAATATGCAAAAAAAACATATATTAGAAATACACCTATAATTTATATGCTTTCATGCCAAAAAATGACTCTAACTTACCATATTTGAATCTTTTTGCTCATTTATACGAAATCCAGCATTTGGATCATTCTTAAGAGCAGCCTCAATGCTTCGTTTCTGCTTCTTTACTTTTTCTTTGTACGTTTTGAACTCTACAAATATGCAACAAATTAGATCATTTAAAAATAAATGAGATTTATCTAAACTTAGTTTCGAATACATGGGTATTTACCTTAGCATGAGCCATGTTGTGAACCACCTAAGAATATGGCACAATAATGAGTAAATTAAGTAACAATTACAAAATTCAAATATTGAATAAAAATCTAACAATGAATCTTCTTGCTTGTTTATACGTAAAGCAAAGTACGACTTGTCTATGATACCAACATTTGGTGGCACTGCGGGCGATGATGCCGCAACAAAACTGATATATGAGCATCAGAGTCTTTAGTCTAAGAAAAAGGTTCCAAGGTAAAAGAATGTGAAAAATATAATCTTAGCAAGAGTCATATTAGAAATAAAAGTTATCATAAAAGGGATGTATTACCTGCTTTTTTTTGGTCTGCAATAATATTACCCGCAAAATGCTACAAGTCTATAATAATAAAGAAGTATATATACAACAGATTATTTACGAACAAAGTGAAAACAATGGACTGAATTGGCACCAAAGTGCAAGACAGCATAACAGGATAAGCTTCTTAGTAACAACCCCACAACAATATATAAGAGTAATCTACTCCCCACAACAAAGACTCCAGCGTTGATGCAGCTTGTAAATAGAAATCTTATGGACTAAATCAACATTAAACATATGTTTAAAATGCAGCATTTGTATATAGGCACCGGCAACTTTCTATGTGTATTGATATTAGCAGTTTCCACATGCTCAACACAATCAGATAACGGTATTAGAGAACTAAATTCAGACCATACGATATTAGTAGTTTCCACATGTCACTGATGCCACAACCGCTTTATTCTTCCAATCATAAGATAATTGATAGAAATGTATTGGTTTAATAATACTAAAGATTGAGGGAAAAAAGACTAATTATACATAAATGCCCTCACAATCATTTCTAAGGTAACTATCACTACCATCCTCAGCATTCTCATCTAGTTTTGATACATCCACCAGTGCTAATAATGGTGTATAGACATTTTGATCAACTTCTATATCCATCTCTTGAAAACCTCTTAGTGGTGCCTGTAACACAACATACCAGTTAGATGAAGCAGTGTCCTTAGAATAAAATACTTGGGTTGCCTGTAATGCTAGAACAAATGAGTCTATTTCAAAGTGGTGTTTTCCTTGGAGAAGGTTAACCAAGGTAAACCTATCTTCTATTTTGACACCATTTGTTGTGCTAGTCCAATCACAATCAAAAATAGGAATATGGAAGATATGATAATCCAGGCAAATTATATTTTTAAGCACTCCATAATAGGCAACTGTATCGATAATTTGGTTTCTATCCTTCAAGCTGAATCTACAAATAGTTGTTGCCTCAAGTGACACACCACTGTTCTGCCTAGAGTTTTTAGCATCCTTTGTATGGTAGCGGTTACCATTGATAACAAATCCTAAATAAGACACATGTTTTGAAGGGCCATGTGAAAGCCCTCTTAACATGTTGGATATGTTTCCACTGGACTGTCCCTCAATCTGTTCAAAATCAAAACAAAATATAAGGTAACACCATTTTGGAAATATAGTTCTAATGGTACTGAAAGACAAAATTTGTGACCTTTTGTTTTAACCAAGCTGATAACTCCTTGGAATGACGATCTTGAAGTAAATTTTCATTTTGAACAAGGCATCTATCTGAAAGTTTCAATTCCTTCAAGTGCATCCTAATAGGGGAAACACTTTTAATATGATATTAGTTACAAACATAGAGAAGTTACTTTGGAGTTAGTACATTTACTAATAACTTACTCTATATGAGGTTCAACTTAAGCCATATTGAACAATACAAAACGGTGAGCACTTCTTAGTTTATGTTTATTCAATGGCATTATTGTTCCCTTCGAAATTGGTCGGCCATCAAAAATTGCTTCATTCTGAATACCTTTATTTCTATTTGGACGATTATCCATCTCAGCTACTTGTTTTATGTACCCACTAACAAATCTCATGCTTTCATCAGCAAGATAACATTTTACTATACAACCTTCTGGACGTGCACGATTTCTAACGTATCCTTTTAGCATCTTTATATATCTACGAGACAAAAAAATAATTCTTATTTAAAGTAAGAAAATAAATGAATGAAAATCAATAAAAAGAAAAGTAAACAATCACCTTTCAAACGGATACATCCAACGATAATGGACTAGGCCGCCTAATTTTGCTTCACGTCCCAAGTGGATTAGTAAATGAATCATGATATCAAAAATGAAGGATGAAAATACCTTTCAAACAAGCATAATATCTCAACAACTTATTCCTCTAATTTCTCTATTTGTTCTCTATCAATGACTCTTTGGCACAAGACGTTAAAAAATGCACATATTCGAAATATTGCATTCCTTGGTCCTTTTGGAAGAAGACCTCTCAATGCCACTGTGGACACACAAAAAAGAAGAAGAAATGCTATCTTTTCTTATTGGTGCAAGGCACCACAAATCGAGTACGCCTGAGAGATCCTGAGCTGAGGATCCTCGAGTACAAAAAGAATTATGGGGAATGGGACGATGGAGATTGAGCGGCAGTTGCTCCTTTACTCCGATGACACTCTGATTACAAAATTGGGAGAAAATCTAAGAAAATTGCTAACTCTCGGCTCACTGGCAAGAAGGGCAGCAATTTGGCTCTTGAAATACTCTCCGTTCTGTCTTTTCGAGAAGTATGAGACCCCTTTTTATATTCGTTTTCGTGTTGGAATGATGTTATGTGCCCATATGAGAAAATATACTAATTTTTATGTAGGCACATAGTCCTGCTTTGGGCGCATAGAGTATAGGCGCATGCAGACTGCGTGATCCTGGGTTGATCGTGGGGTTGACGTGGCCGCATGCTTCGGTGCACGACTGCTCGTAGAGACTTACGTGGCCGTATGCTTCAGTGCACGATTGATCGTAGGTTTGACCGAGTCGGGGGCTGTCCTGACCTTGGCGCATAACCTAAAACAGGGCTAAGCGCCCCCCGTCTGAAGGAGTCCAGAGTGGGCGCATAGGGGATGTATGCCATCAATATTGGCACATAGCTTGCTCTGGTGACTTGGGCGCATGTGGGCTGTCCTGGCTTGGGTGCATATGTCTCCCGGGCTTGGGCGCATATTACTCCCTGGCTTGGGTGCATAGTTGTCAAGATTGTTGAAATTTTTATTCTTCTACAAGATCCCTTCAAAGTTTTCGATACTTGAACGAGTTCTAAACACTTTGAAAGAAGCATGGACCGTCTTCTTGTAATGTAATGGGCGTATATCATAGCTCTCCCTTTGGGCGCATAGCGTTTGGCCAGACTATCAGGGAGATGGCTGTTGAGATCTTCCTCGAAAATCTGAACTGACAGATTCATCGGAGTAGAATTTAAAGAGGTCCATCCTTCATGCGCTGTCCACGTCAGCAAGGGGTAGTCGCATAATGTACAAGAGACTGGGTCATCATGTGAGCGCATAAGCCATAGTGGGCGTATAGTATGCAGTGGGCGCATAGGCGCATAGGAGTAGTAGGCGCATAGTGTTTGGCCCATGCCTATAAATAGGCCTTGAAAGAGAGATATGATTCATTACTCTCCTTTCCTTCAAAACTTTCAAAAGACTTTTCATCTCTTCTCTGCATGAACCATGGCCCCCAAGGCCGCCAAGAGATCTGCGAAGGGCAAGGGGGCTGCACCGAGTGGCTCTCCGTGCGTCCTCGCTAGTCCAAGACCCGATCCTGGGTGAGGCTACGCCTCAAAACAAAGTCTTGATGTTAATTTGCGACGCTCAGACTTTTCCTCTGCATGGGCGTATGTGCCCAAGGCAACATGTTTCTGTGAGCATTCATATGTGCCCACAGAAGCATGCACCGATACTATGGTGTGTTATGCGCCCATATGCTGCTGCATGTTATGCGCCTACATGTTGCTGCATGTTATGTGCCCATATGCTGTTTGTATATTTATGCGCCCATATGTTGTTTGGGCGCATGACCCTTTTGGCGTATATGATTCCTCCAACACTTAGTTTTTTTTCTACATATCCTGAGTCTGACTTTCTCTTTTGTCCTTACAATTAACATGTTTGTCCCGGAACTCGATGGAATCCCTTTCGGCTTTGCTTGTCAAGTCCTCGGCGCAAGCCTCATAACTAACATCGTCAGCAAGGTTCAGGCCAAGATCAGTCATAACCAACCTATGGAACGGACGATCACCATACTTGAACAAGACAAGACCTTCCTGAAGCAGATGATTAATGACGAGAAGTGTAAAACCCCTAAATTTCTACTATTTTTTATATATATTAAATTTGGTACTGATTTAAAATTTTATATTGTATGTCGTGTAGTCGTATTGTACGTCACGCACGAAATTTTATTTATTTATTTATTTATTTTTGCTCGACGAGTGCGAATATGTGCGAGCGTCCATATTTTAGAATTTTTTTTCTATCTTATTATACACTTTCAAAATATTATATATAATTATTATTCTTGTTATAAAAAACCTTTTTTGTATTTAGCAGTTATTAATCATAAATAATATTTTATTGTATACTAGGAAAGGCATAATCATGTATGCATTATTTCTGCTTACATATATCTTTCATAAATATTTATTTAAGTTTATTTCTAATTAATAATGTATTTTCGAAATTATTATTATGGTATTTTTAGAAAACATATTTTGAAATTATTGTAGAAATTTAAATCTTAATTTGATTTATGGATATGTTTTAAATAGTAAATGAATATCTATATTTGGAATTTGATTTATCTTAATTGTTTTTAAAATAAAGGATAAGATTTAATTAGATTTAAATTTGTATTTGGTTTGGATTTGGATTTAATTGATTTAAGTTAAACTACGAATTATCTATTTTTGGGTTTTAAATCTTTTTTCGAATCCTATCCAGTTGGGAATTCTCACATCCTATAAATAGACAGGTACTCATCCATGTATTTCTATCCTTCCACAATTTTTCCACCACAAACGTGCGTGCACCGTGTCCGTGTTTCCCATCTTATTCCATCTATTACAAATACATAAAGTTTTTGTGTCGACAACCCCGATACGATCCAATAAATTTCTAATCCTAGTCCTACCCTAATCCCCGTCGGCATCGACCTAGCATCACTGCCATCGCCTTCCCCACTTGCAGCCTGTCCCTGGCCGTCTCCACGTCAGACCTCCGACGCCACCAGCACCCCGTAACTGTCAACACCAGCGTCATTGCCATTACCTCGTCCTCCATCACGACAATTACCACCGTCTGCAGCCTTCACCACCATCATCGCTAAACCACAAGCCCCATCACCAGTATCCTCACCCGCAACCACCCAAAATCCATCCACCGCATCACCATCCCCGCACCCGGTCGCAACTCCGACCATCACCCCGCCTACAGTCGCTACCGACAGCCCACCATCTCCGGCCAAATCCCCGACTCCTCCCCGGCCAAATCATCACCGCCACCAAAACCACAAGAACACCAGAAGAAAAAGGAGGGGGAAGCCCTAACCTGTCCGAGCCGTCCGTTTCCTCCGGTCTCGTAACGTCGCGCCTCGGCCGGCAGTACGATCAGGAACACGACGTCGTGTACTCCGCCCCAGTATCCCGTGCCTCTCCCACAGTGACCCAACCAAACTGCCGGAGCCCCTTCTTCCTCCTCCGTCGGCCACTAAGCCGCGGAACACCGGCAACCGCACTGGCTGACGCGCGCCGGAGCCGCTGAGCCATCAGCTCCCATCCCCTCCGGCGAGGACCGCCGATCGTACCCCATCCTCCTCCACACAGCCCCTAGCCGCCGCCTCCAGAGCGAGAGTTTCGCCGTGCCATCAGGAGCACTCACGGCCGCCGCCTCCTTCCACTGTCCGCCGAAACCCCTCGCCACCGTCCTCAACTCAGTTGTGCCGCGTTCACCGCCTCCCGTTCGACTCCGCCGTCTCTAGGGCAGCGTGCCCTCGGCGCAGACGCTGCTCCACCCAGCACGCCGACCCGGCGCTGGCCGCCGTCGAGCACTCGAGACCCCACGGTGAGCCGTTCCCCTTCTCTCGAATTCACTCTTCTCTCTCTCTCTCTCTCCCTCTCGCTGAATGATTTGGGGAGGGAAGGAAGGGATTAAATTTAGGATTTTTATTAATAATATTATTATATATCACTGCTACTGTTACAGCTATTATTATAACTATTATATATTACTGATATATTATTATTATTATTATGATTATGATTATGATTATGATTATTATTATTATTATTATTAAAAGTATTATTATTATTATTATTATTATTTGTTTTGTTGATAGTATTACTAGAAATAGTACTATTATTTTAGAAAATTCTATAATTATTTTCTAGCTAATTTTCAACATATTTTTCAACCATGAAATTTTACTATATTATTAACTATGGCTTTGACAAAAAGATAGAGGGCATTTTCCATAAACTTAGTTTTAAAAAAAAATATTCTAGATTTTGTATTTTTCTAAAACCCATTTTTAGCATTTTCAAAATATCTATTTTTGACCAATAGAATATAGTTTTACTTAAAATATTAATTTGACGAACTTAGAATTTTGGCTTAAATAAATTTTTATATTTTAAGTAATTATCTAAACTATTTTACCAACATATAGTTTTTAAGATATAATCAATAATTTCCTAGTAAATTTCAAATATACTTTTATATATAGTTATTATTTGAATCATATTTTATCCCCTTAGTGTTTAGCCCAAAATGATTTCGATTTTTTCAATATATTATTCCTAAAAGTTTATTTTACTAATAAAATCTAGTTTCCAAATATTGTGTATATTTTTTAAAATCATAAATATTTTCTCCTTTCCATGACCAATCCCGTTATTTCTGTTCCTTTGCCAATTTCGAGACTACCGTATGTCCACCCTAACTAAATTGACACTCCTGGAACCAATGGAACCGTCTGTGCCGACATCAGAGGTCACCTTGCATAGTTGTTGCACCGAAGTCGTAGTTCGTGCCAACTTGATCATCGCAGCACACCAGGCGTACCACCAGGCAAGACACCTTGCCATTAGCTGTTTATTTATTTTAGCTCATATTTTATGCATTATTTATTTTCTTTATGCAAAATAAACTGTGATACATGGCATAACCTCTTAGAACTTACTGTTCATTTATATTTTGCCATGTATTATTTTTCTTACACATTAAACCTAGATTTAAGGGACCACCTTTGTGTGTTACATTCATGGCCTTGACACGTTGTAACACGAAGTTGTGTGTCGCATGTAGAACATGGAAGTATGTAATTGGTTGGCCACCAGTATGTACAAGTCGTGCGATAGGAATAACCGTTAATAGAGATTGCATGCTAGTTTGACTTACTGGTTATAGTGGTTTTATGTTGTAGATACAACACAGTACGCATTGGGCGGGGAGGACAATTCCTTAGCGTATGGGCTTCGATGCACTTTCCCTTTTGTAACCCGTGAACTCCGCCGGAGACGCGGGTCAGATTACCCATGATTACTGACGGCCACTGACGTTCTGCGGAACGTTATGCTCTTATTGATTGGGCCTCTAGTGCCCCAAGGGGGGACTATGTCGATCCTATTTAGCCAGGGCCCATGCGTAGGAAGGATTGTTCTTAACTACATTTCACTTAGAACGGTTAGGCACCTTTATCCGTTAGGTACGAGTACTTTTGGTTTGGGTACTTGTATCTGACCGTGGCTTGGAACAATAACTTGTCGTGGATTAGTTCACATCTTGTCCTTGTTTGGTTGTAGGTGTGACTTACTACTTAGATGAGAAGGTATTGAACCTTGTTGGGGTCCGGATACCATATTGGATTATTAGCATGGAAAGATACGTCACCGTGAATTAGTTTACCATCTCCTGTCCTTGTTTGGTTGGGGGGATGGTACGCTCGTTCAATAGGTGTGTATTGGACCATGTTATAATTCGATTGACTTATTTATTTGAGCAATATTTATTCAGTTTATATGGCATGCTATTATGTGTCTTATTACGTCCTTCTGAGGACCTGGTTATCTCTCTAGGTGTGTACTATTGTCTTTCGTAGGTGTTCTAGCTCTATCCGTGTTTATTGCTATTTCTTCAAGGATGATTGCATTTGGATCGTCTTCGCTTTGCTCGCCAAAATCTTTCTTTTGTTGTATATTTCTTTTCATAGTTGGTAGTGGATTTGTCTCCGCCCAACTACATGTACCAAATGACAATTTCATAGTTGATTATATGATATCTTCTATTCTTTTATTCTTGTGGATAAGATTAGTTATGGTTCTACTGCATTTTACAGCTTACGTATATTTATTATACGGCTGGCATGTCTACGTTCCTAGTCCTACGTATTTTGGGACTGGGGCGTTACAAGAAGCTCTAGCTCGGAGGGGCACGTCATTTCAAGAAGCCGTACTTCATGTTCGGTGATAGTGTAGGGTTCAAAGATGGCGAGACGATACGTTTGAGAAGCCCACTGGTGGTCAGGCTGAACAATCAGAGGATATGGCTACCGTTGATTGAGCGTCAATATCCTTTGTCTGCGTTCACTGTCTTAGCCGCGCGGTGACAGATGAAATGGGAGCTAACCCCTGAGCTCCCCAGGGTCGTCTCCGAAAGAATTCAGTTCGACTTGGGAGATCGAAAGAAGGATACTTTCTAGTGTGTCAGGGGCTCTACATCTTACTCCACAAGGGGGTTGCAACCTGGTGCCGTAATAAACGACATCCCGACTGATCTCCACCCTTATGCTGCCGACACACTTTGCAATCTGATGATGTCGGGGGACGTGTCGTATCTCGTAGGAAGATGCGGATGGAAGGCTGGAGGTATCCAGTTTCATTCTGGAACAACCTCACTGACTGGGTACTTTCCACATATGAAGCCACCTTGAATACTGCTGGCCGTTTTTATGCTATTCGAGCCACCCAATATGGCGTAAAGGTCAACTGGCCAATGTTTGTCTCCTTAGCGGAGTTATACAACCTTCGTACTTGTACTTTCTTTACTCCAGGCGAGGAGATGGGATTGGCTTTCCACGAGATGCAGGAAGTGTCGAAGCTTCTTTGGGGCACAGAGCCGTATGAAGAGTATGTGCTTTGTGATGAGGAGCTCCGAGACATGGAGAATGAGAACTCTGAGATGATGGATGTATAAAAGGAGTTATTCTGCCACCTCCTCATCTGCCATAGGATCAACAAAAAAGAAAGGACCGAGGGGGGCAATCCCCACACAAGAGCTTGGATGGGCTACGTCTTCTTTCAAGGAGAAGGAGAGGATCCGGCCTCCTTTTTTATTTTAAAACCTATGTCCAAGTCCGAGGTAGAAGTCTGGATGGCATATTATGATACATCGGATGCTGAGGACAGTGATGATCCTGAGGGGGAGTTTCTGATTGGCCACTACTTCCGTCAAGCTGAATATCCAATGTCGGAGAAAGTCATGCTGGCAGCTTTCTTGATGATCTGGCTTCGTGACTGTATAGTCCCTGGGGTTCATGAACTATTGAGAGGATGAGCCGGAGCATAATACTTTCGAATGTGAAGCTGGTATTCGTATACCGGTTTACCTTACTTCCCGCGATGGTATGTGCCCCTAAGCGGGGTCTATGGGATTTTGTTAGAAATCCGGTGACTCCTGATAGCAGAACCAACTTCGCCCGGACCGAAGTTCCTTATCATTTCTTGATGGGGTGGCTGCTGCTGCACTGCCCTACCCTGATGAACGCTTGGCCGGCGGCGGACTCTTTAGCGGAAGATGCCTTTCTTCGTAGATTTTATGATACAGACTAGGCTGTCACTGGTGTACCCGCTTGCAGAAGGGATTTAAGCTTCATACAGAACTAAGAGTTCTTCAGGATATCCTCTCCATCCATCAGTGGTAGTACAGGAGATACCTAAGTGGATGAGGGAGTTCATACCACTAGCTTGACTGCTGTGGCATTTTACTGGCTTCAGTCTATTAGTCCGTCGCATCTAGCGCTCAGAAACAGGAACCATGCCTATCTGGAGCCATACCTGCGAGTCATTTCGCACGGCAGTTTGGCTACATCCAGCTCCTTTTGGTAAATGCTAGCCCGTATTTGGAGTCAATAGGCAGCATAATTGACGAGGCGTGTGCCTGGATATATTACAACGCCGGATATACGGGGGCAATCTTCACTCTGCCCGCCCGAGACCCACCTGTGCTATGCTGCCGCCAAGTTTTATGTTCAGATCAATACCTTTCATCTCCGGTATGATTGTAAACATAGCTTGATATTGGGGAATCGATTTGGCCCTCCTTCTGCGACATGAGCCCGAAAGGCGTCGGAGGACTGTAAGAAGGAGAGTGCTGCTCCAGCCGTGAAGCCAGCCATACCACCACGGCCGAAGGCTATCCTTAGGGAGCCATCAGTGCCTCTATAGGAGGACACGAAAGATGATTATGCTCTTCCCATTCCTCCTCAGAAGAGGAAAGCTTCAACTAAATTTGCCCAGGAGCTAACTTTTAAGAGGAAGAAAAAGATTGTTGCCCTAAGGAGAGCCAAGTAAGTAGGAGCTGGCTCACCTCCCTTGAGAAGGTCTTCCCGACAAACTAGAAGAAGTGGAACAGTGTCGCGAACCGTTACCATTCGAAAGGTAGATCCCTTTCTAGACTCCATAGCCGTTTTGGTCAAGCCATTAGAAGCTTTCTCACCCTTGCGTTTGTCCTTTGCACAGGACTCTGAAGTTGCAGCTGAGGCAAGTGCCTCCTCATCTGAGGAAGTAGACGTGACAACAGTGTCCCCTCCTTGTCCTCGACCGGTAGAAAACGTTCAGCCTTCCCCAGTCAAGGAGGCTGAATCAAAGAATGATCAGGGCGAATGCCCGGATTATGGTGGCAACCAGAAAGCCAGTCCTTCTTTCGATATCTCCTTGGAGGCGATGTCTGAAATCGGGGCCATAATGAAAGAGTTGGATGAGAATCAAGTCCAATCAGCTCATCCTCCTGCGGGTATGTTATCTTTTTACCTCTCTTCGGATGAGATTTTCTGACTTCGATTCTGCGTGCTCCTCGTGAGGCTGACTGCTATTGTATATTCCCCTATAGATAAGGAGAAGGAACCACTCATAGAGATATCCCAAGGTATTGGGGGAGAAAAAAGAGGTTGTCCCTGGTTCCTCTGAATTTGCTGGTGCAGAGGGATCTGTTAGCAAGCCGGCATCGGCTGTAGAAGGAGAGGTTGAACAGCCTACTATGGTGGCTGTTGTTGAATCTGCTCCAGGTCCAGCTGGGGCCGTGGTAGATACCCAACCTGATGTTGCTCGAGGCCTCGATATTGTTTTTCTTGAACAACCTGGGCCTGCTCTCGGTTTCCCTGAAGCCAAGACCGATGACTTAGCCTAAGTTGGCACTGAGCATGCCGAAGGTACGAAATTACATCTCTTTCGTACTCCCCCTTTTTTGTTACTGATACATATATTGTTTTCTTGTCAGGTTCGACTTCTTGTCAGGCATCTCTTCCTGGAGCGGAAGAACCTCATCAAGCTTCCTCCCCGACAACCTCCACCGAAGATGACGAGATGGCCACCTTTATTCTTCTGAGCTAATAGGACACCAAGGGAATGGTCCATAGCACAAACATATAATAAGAAGGGCTTCCCTATTATTGGAGCCACCAATACTGGGGGGCTTATGAGATACTTCTTGATATCGTCAAATACTTGTTGATATTGTTCAGTCTAGACGAAATATACTCCTTTATTCATGAGCTGAGTGAACGGTTTAAACCTTCCAGAAAGGTTTAAAATAAATCATCTGATGTAGGCTAGCCTTCCTTGAAGTCCGCGTAGCTCTTTGAGATTTCTTGGGGGATGCATATCGAGGATAGCTTTCACTTTCTCTGGGTCAAGATGTATACCCTTTGAAGTGATAACAAAACCAAGGAACTTACCGCTGGAGACTCCCAGAAAAGTCTTGGTTGGATTTATCTTGAGTTGGTGTGCACGTATTAGTTCGAACACCATTCTCAAATCTTGGAGGTAGTTGCCCTTGAGACGACTTTTAATTGCGATATCATCTACGTAGCATTCTACTGTTTTCCGCAAATGATCGCGAAAAATTATTTTCATAGTTCGCTGGTATGTCGCCCCTGCATTTTTCAATCCGAAAGGCATCACCGTGTATCACCGTATAGTAGTATACCTCCAACGGTGTTCGAAAAGTTGTGTGTTTCTCATCGTCGGGGAACATCTTGATCTGGTTGTAGCCTGAGAACCCATCCATGAAGGGCATCGCTCGAAGTCGCAAGTATTGTCTATCATTACGTCGGTGATCGGTAGAGGGAACTCATCTTTCGGGCATGCAGAGTTCAAATCGCGGTAATTGATACAGACTCAAATTTTATTATTATTTTTTATAACTGGCATATTGTTAGCGACCCAGTCAGGGTGTTGTTCTTCGCGAATGAACCCGCTTGAAATAAGCTTCTTGATTTCACTCGCGATGGCCTCCATGATATATGGTCGAAATCGTCGTTGCTACTGCTTCACTGGCTTAGCTTTGGACGAGATATTTAGGCAGTGCATAGCAACTTTTCAGTCCAAGCCTGGCATGTCTTCATAGTTTCATGCAAAAATGTTAATGTATTCTCTTATAAGCTGTATAAGAGATTGTCGTTCTTCGCCAGACAGACTTTTGCTCATGAAGATTGTTTTAAGAGATGATTCATCTCCTAAATTAACTTGGACGACTTCGTCTTCAGTAGATAGTTTACGTTGTTCGAAACGTAACTCCCACCTAGTATCCATCTTCTGAGCCCATTGTTCGAGCTCGATCGATTGGACATCGTTTGCAATTTGGTCAACTGACACCATGTCGACGGATAAAGTTGCTTTGAACATGTCTCCAATGTTGGAGTCTGAATCCCAGAGCAGGAATCAGAAGAATGAGAACAACGATCTGCTTCGACGTCTGATCTTTCAGGAGTTGTTGGAGGAGTAACGTAACCCAAACCAACACCGTTTTGATGATAATAGTTCTCGGATTTGCCGGAAGGAGCAAAGTGACGTATTGGCAATCCTCGCCCTTGACCATAGTTTAGATCCTGTTCGCTTTTTATATCATATCCTATGTTCTGGATGATATTCTTTTCTTGCCAACTATATCAGTAAAGTTGCATTTTCCTAGAGTCATAGTCAGCTTCAGTTTTGTGATTGGGAGAAGTAGAGTCCAGAACGAACTTTCTTTCGCCAGTTATTCGACCGAAGATGATCAATTCTTCACCATTCTTTCTAGCTGGAACGATAAAGTAGTGTATATCTTCTGGCCAGGCTTTTTCCCGTAGACGAGGCGTCGTCACCGGCATGCAGAGATGTGGTCCTATGCCGTGCTCTAGGGTGTATATCGTATCTATGTACTGGTTTACAGATTGGTAGACATCGGAGTAATTCAAAGATAAACCTTTACTTAGAAAATATGCAAGTTCTTCTTCAGGGATAACATCATCCACTGAAGGTACATTATTTTGAGTACTGATATACTTATTGAGGGGATCATTGTCTGGAACAGGATCCACAGATTTGGCCAAGTTTGCCACATAGGGTAACTCTTCAGGATTGGGAGGACGGA
Source organism: Iris pallida (assembly GCA_029216955.1). Taxonomy (NCBI): domain Eukaryota; kingdom Viridiplantae; phylum Streptophyta; class Magnoliopsida; order Asparagales; family Iridaceae; genus Iris; species Iris pallida. The sequence continues at coordinate 1,287,539 of JANAVB010011200.1, read as the reverse complement.
CTTCAGCAAGTTCTACCCGAGGTGTTTTGCAGAGAGTGATGGTCAAGGATTTGACCTTCTTAGGATTCTTCTTTTTAACCCAGATTGTGAGAGGCTTTGGAGTACTTTTTGGAGTAGTACATCCTTTGACTCGGATAATCAGGGGACCGTCACTGGTGGATGAATTAACTTCAGCTTCATCGTCAGCTTCGTTATCGTCGTCTTTGGGAGGCTGAGATTGATAAAGTATCGAATCTCCGTAGTAGGCTTCAATGCCCTTAAAAGGATCGACGTCAGCAAACTCCGTCTTCACGATGCTATCACCGTTGACATACTTGAAGTACTGGTGAAGTGTAGAAGGAATGATCATGTTCTCGTGTATCCATGGACGTCCCAACAAGACGTTGTAGGATACATTGGCGTTGATTACATAGCAAGAAACCTCTGTTCGGAGATCGCCAATCTGGCACTTGAGACAGATCTTGCCTAGTGGATGGCTTCTTCCAGCATTAAAAGCCATGATAGTTGTATTGGTTGCAGATAGCTTGTGCAGAGAGATCCCTAGAATTTGGAGTAAACTTCTAGGAATGATGTTGAGGGAGGAACCTGGATCGATATGCATCCGATCCACCTTAATCGCCCCTATATACCCTGTATTGTACAGAGGTCTATCATGACAATTATTTTTTAGTAGCATGTCCTCCTGTAAAAAGGTGATGTTAGGCACCACTTTCATAGTGATGTGGCAGTGAGGACCGGAGACGGGATCTTCAATGGGGGCTTTGACTTCAGCGAGATAAGAGTCGGCATGTAGCAATGCCTCACTTAAGGCCTTCCGCGTTTCTTTGGAGAGTCGCAATAGATCGAACAAAGATAACCTGATAGGTGTATTGGTCAGCTGTGCCAGTATGTCAAAGTTGTAAGGCCGATCCATGCCTTCGGGAGGTGGCGCCTTCAAAGACTTGTCAAATCGCGTCTCCTTCTGCTTGGTTTTGTCGGTAGTTGAGGGCTTAGATGGACCGGCTTCTGAACTTGTGGGGACAGCATGAGCTTGAGAAGGTACTTCTTCTTCTTGTATGGGGTTATAGGTCCGTAGGTAAGCCTTCCCCGATCGCGTCTTGCCAGATAGAACTTCGTAAATGGAAGAAGACACCATATGACATGATTTGTATTTCTTGCCCCTCTTTACTTTGGAAGATACCATCCCCTGCATCAATTCTTGCACAAAGTCTGGATGGACCCACATGATCTCACCACATTCAATCGTGAGTGGCACCAAGGTTGATTTGCGAGCTGGCAGCAGGTTGACGACTTCCATTATTACCTTGGGAATTGGAGCTACGCCGTCTGGGACTTTTGTGGGAGGAAAGTCACCAAATTGAAGAGAGATCATGTTAGAAGATACGACCTTATCTTCAGCTTCGAGGTTGATCACTTGGCTGTTAATAAGCTATTGTATCTTCTTCTTCAGGACGATGCGATCCTTGGTAGAGTGGTGCACGTACTGATGATAAAGACAGTACTTAGGATCGTTGAGTTGGTTCGCCTCCGTAGGACGTCGTGGTAGAGGCAATATTAGTATATTACCCTTCATAAAAATGTGAAAAATGGTAATAACATCATCCTCATCAAAAAAGAAAGTCTCCTTAGGTTTGTCAGGAGCGCCCTGAGAATTGGAAGTTCCCTTGGAAGTGTCGACCTTCAAGACTTCTTTCCCTTTACCCCTATGGACAGGGATAGTTTGAGGGTGCTTGCCTTTGTCTTCAGATTTGGGTGTCTTCAACCCCAGTAATTCCAGATTAGGGACGTCATTTTTAGCAGCATCAGCGGTCCCAATGAAACTAGGCCATGTATCATACTTTTGTATACCCAGACAGAACTTCACTGTAGGAAGGAAGTTATGTCGACAAGTATCCATAAGTTCTGAGTCTGGTATACCGAAAGGCATCTTCAATGCTAGTCGCCTGAAGCGTTCGATGAAAGCAATAATAGACTCAGTTCTCCTTTGCTTGGTCTCGATGAGGGTGGACATACTAACATGCATGCCACTCTCATAAAACCTGTTGAGGAATAACCTCTCCAAATCTTTAAAGGAATTAATACAACCGTCAGGAAAACTGCAGAACCATTCAAAAGCTACCCCATGCAAGGTGCTAATAAATATCTTTGACAAGAACAGATCGTCCCTGGGTAAGTGTAGAGTTTGCGTGTTGAAGTATGTCATGTGTTGGCGAGGAGAAGTCATCCCGTCAAATAAATTTAGCATCAGTGGCTTGTAGTTAGGAGGGCAAGTAGCATTCTCCCATTCAGGAGGATAAGGTTGAGATATCCTCATCTTCTAAAGCTCATCTTTGTATGAGATGGTATCGAGACGGGCAATAAGAGAATCAATTGTATCCTATTGATTGAGCAGATATTGAGAAATGGCTGCTGTACGGTTGTCAGGCGTAGTTGGTGAAGGACCACCCCCAGTATTTGCAAGATTTGGAGGAGGCACAACGAAACGATACTCCTTCTATAGTGAAGGAGGGTTGTTGCTATGAGCTGGACTAACGTGTGCTGAGACGTTTGGTTGAGGTAGAGGAACAGCCTCAGTAGTTTGGACTGCCATGATATTGGTAAGCATATTAGTGATCTTGGCAAATGTTGTTTCAAGACTCTCTAGCCATTTGTTGGTCTGATCACTGGCTTCTTCAGGTCTCTCTCCATCCGCCATGTACATTGATAACATGCGAGGAGGAATAGAGGAGACAATACAACTGGTGCTGATACTTTCTGTCTCTGAGTTGAAAAGTCCCTCGTCTTCAGGTAGGGGAGGTAGATAGTCACCGTCAGATTCGGAAAGATTATCGTCATCTGGAAGGCTACCCCGGTGTGCAGGTCATCTGCTTCAGACTCTGAGGGAATAGTACCCCCAGCTGAAGGATCATCATCTCCAGTTTGGGAGTCCTCGTCATCTATATGGAATCTTGTCCTTGACCGAGTACCCATATAGACTCCTTCAGATGTAACAGCTCGCTGGCTATCTGTTGGCAGACTTCTTCTTCTTCTGTTTGTAGAACTGAGCAAAAAAGTTGGGTTCGTGGTCCACCTTCTTTGATTGGGGCTCCCGTAAGGAGGACCCCATGAAGCCATGTTGGATGAAACACATAGAGGCTTTTCATCATCAGAGCAATGCAATAATCGAAACACGAACTTCCTCTGAGGCACTCTCGTTGCTTTAGAGCAGTAACAGTTGATGGTAATACTAGTGCACGAATGTATGCCATAAATTGTTGTATCCTTCCTCGCTTTACACTTATGATTTATTATGTCGCGTAAATCAGCAAAAGGGAGTTTTGCCTTAAAACCCATGCCACATGCATCGCCGAGCTTTACATATGGGTTTGTAAGGGGAGTTGGCGCATCCGGACTTAGTTCACGTGGAGGGACAACCCCCATACCTAAGTTCTGTGATGACCTTGAAGACAGCCCTGTGCTATACGCGTTGGGGCCTATCTTTTTGCTGTGAGCGCATAGACCCTGGAGTCTGCCTTTGGGAGTATGCTTTCCAGAAGTCCTGGCAGCATGCCTGAGCTTCCTGGATGTGCGCGCATAGTTTGGGTCAGCAGAGCTTGGGCGCATGGCCCTTGGTGCATAGTCTGTCGAAGACAGAAGTCTTCTGGCCAGAGTTATGCGCCCATACTCCCTCTTGGGCGTATAGCTTTGGGTGCGTGCTTCGTGAAGTAGTGCTGTTTTCTTTCAGTTTTGTCTTCTTCGTTTGTGAGCTTCACTGAGTTTGCCCAGAGCGTCGAACACTTTGATTCTTGGCATCATAGTATTTTTCTTTCCCAAGTATCGAGCGTTGAACACTCTGTTGTTGATTTCACAAGAGGAAAGTCGTTGGGATAGTAGAGCCTGGAACGGTATGCGCTTTCTTCATTTGTGGAGCTTTTGTGGTAGAGCTATGCGCCCACAGCGGAGCTCCATACGCCCACGTGGAAGTCCTATGCGCCCATGTGACAGAGTCCTTCGGTTGCATATCTTCTATGATACTGGCAGGATATGTACCACAAGCCTTCGGAAGCCAAGTCTTGCGAGACTTGTTTGGCTTCACTGATTTGGAGGGAGTAGAGCCGTCCCTCGAGAGCATCTCTTCGAATGCCTGCTGATCGAACTTCACGATCAACATCTTCTCAGTGCTCTCCACTTTATCGGTATTAGATTGCGTCACCACCTTCTCGTCAGAGGAAAAGATAGTCCCCAGCAGAGTCGCCATTTTTGTGGACACACACAAAAAAGAAGAAAAAATGCTGTCTTTTCTTATTGGCGCAAGGCACCACAAATCGAGTACACCTGAGAGATCCTGCGCTGAGGATCCCCGAGTACAAAAAAATTCTGGGGAATGGGATGATGGAGATCGAACGGCAGTTGCTCCTTTACTCCGTTGACACTCCGATTTCAAAAGTGGGAGAAAACCTAAGAAAATTGCTAACTCTTGGCTCACTGGCAAGAAGGACAGCAATTTGGCTCTTGAAATGCTCTATGTTCTGTCTTTTGGAGAGGTATGAGACCCCTTTTATAGTCATTTTCGTGCTGGAATGATGTTATGCGCCCATATGAGAAAATATACTGATTTTCATGTGGGTGCATAGTCCTGCTTTGGGCGCATAGAGTGTAGGTGCACGTAGACTGCATGATCGTAGGTTGATCATGGGGTTGACATGGCGGCATGCTTCGATGCACGACTGCTCGTGGAGACTGACGTGGCCATATGCTTCTGTGCACGATTGATCGTAGGTTTGACCGAGTCGGGGGCTGTCCTGACTTAGGCACAAAGCCTGAAATAGGGCTATGCGCCCTCTTCTGGAGGAGTCCAGAGTGGGCGCATAGGGGATGCATGCCATCAACATGGGCGCATAGCTTGCTCGTGACTTGGGCGCATGTGGGTTGTCCTGGCTTGGGCGCATATGTCTTCCTAGCTTGGGCGCATATTACTCCCTGGCTTGGGCGTATAGTTGTCAAGAATGCTAAAATGTTCATGCTTCTACAGCCACAAGCAACAACTGTTGCATTAACACGTGACAATCATGGGACTTGAGTACTATTATTTTGCATTCTTCTACTGATATACAGTTCCCGATATTTGTACAGTAACCATCGGGCAAATTCAAGTTACATAATCTCTTCCAAAAAGTTTTTTTTTTCTTTCTTTAAAAGTGTGTGTCGTCCTGGTAGAAGAAAAATTATCTTATTTTGTCGTTCTGGATGCAAAACATGTCTGATTCCCATATCTTCCAAGTCCCTACACGATTCTATGCCATCCTTTGATTTTTATTTCAAATTTATCAATGTACCAACAATGCTATCACACCAGTTTTTTCTATGTGCAGTAGATCCAAATTATGGAGCAAAATAAGATGCTACAAAACAAAGAAATTATATTAAAATTTTTGTTAAAATAATGGAAAGCTCAATTGAAAATCTTTACAAAACACATAGAAAAATAATATGATATTACCTCCCAATACGGTAGTAAAAAAATATTGACTTCTTCTTCAACATCTCTGGAGTTTCCTTCTTTCTTTTGCCATTGTTTTTTCGCTTCCCAAAATCATTTCTCATATTTTCTAGCCCTTTTAAATTTTTTGATCCAGTCATTAATCTGCGTGGCTCCCTATGCTCTTGGTTACCATCAAACTAACTTTTTTTGACCGAAATGGATGCTTGGATGAAAGAAAATGCCTGTGTCCCATGTAAATTGTTTTCCTACTACATTTTAATCATTTTGAATATGTATTCGCTCCACATATGGGACATCTTAATTTTCCTTTGGTAGTACATCCAGCTAGGTTACCATATATAACCGAAAAATCATTTATCGTCCACATCAAAATTGCTTTCAAGTTGAAAAAAGTTTTGGTGAATGCATCATAAGCATGCACTCCATTATTCCATAGCTCTAGCAAATCATCTATGAGTGGCTGTAGATAAATATATATAACATTTCCAGGTTACTTCAGTCCAGGAATTAGTAGTATCAACATTATATTTTCTTTTCGCATGCATAGCCATGGTGGAAGATTGTATGTTGTGAGCATCAGTAGCCAACAAGAATATAAAGAACTAAGATTGTCGAAAGGATTAAACCCATCCGCAGCAAGACCAAGTCTAAGATTGTGTGGCTCTTCTGAGAAAGAGGGACACTTTATATCAATTGTCTTCCATGCCAAGGAATCCATAGGATGGCTCATGATGTCATCTTCACTTTTTTGATTGTGATGCCACCTTAATTTTTCAACCGATTCAGCTGACTGAAATATCCTCTGAACCTTGGAATTATCTGGAAGTACCTTATTACTTTTGCTGGAACTCCTTTCTGAATTTTACCAGTCTTATCTTTCTTCTACCGTTCCAATCCATATTTTTTACACTTTTCCTCATTTTTAAATTCTTTTCTATATAGACAACAATCATTAGGACACGCATCTATCTTCTCAAAATCTAGCTTAAACGTCTTAAGCAATGATCCAACGGCACGCGAGGATTCTTGACTTGTATTTTCAGCAGGGAACATGTTATGCAATATTTTGAAAGATGACTAAAACATTTATCAGAAATTCCATATATAGATTTGTGCTTGTATAAAACAACGGTTGCTGATAACCTAGTATATTTTGTGCAAGTTGGGTATAATGGATTATTTTCATCCTTCAATAAGGTTGCCAATCTATCATCTCTTTCCTCTTCAATAGGTTCAGGATTGGGTTCACCTTGAACATATTCATCTTCAATTATTTCAGTTATCTCAGTCTGTTCCACATTTGAAATTCCATTGTTCAACCCTTCCCCATGCCAAATCTAAGTGGTGTAAGACATATCCATCCCACGTCTTAGCAAATGAAGTAAAATCATATCTTCATTTCCACGACACAAATTCTTACAATCAATGTAAGGACATAACATCAAATCTATATTCTTTGCATTTGACTTGGCAAATTCCACAAACTGACGGACAGATTGCTTATACAATGTTGTATTCCTAAAAGCAAATGCAAAGGAATTATTAAATAAATAAGTGATGCAAATGGATTTAATTTAGGTGAACACATTAGTATAGTGATGGATTTTAATACTTATTAAGATGAACCCAATCTTTATTCATCATGATGACACCCACCACGTGCTTATATCGAACTTGACAACACCAAAATAAATTTGTAAGAGGGTCTAAAGAGTTTTAAATAAAGTAACTCAGACTTTGCAAAGCATCGTTCATTCAAACTTAACAATAAAGGTTAGGGTTTGTTTTGCCATACCTTGGTTGGAAAGACGCCAAAGGTAGACGCACAATAAACCTAAAAAAAAGAAAAACAAGTAATGGAGGTTAAAATATTGAAAAATTAAAAATAGACCGTCCCTAAAGGAGGAGATTCATAAATTAAGAATCAAGTTTCAAGATTACTTCTAAATAATTATCATCAGGTGTCAAATTAAGTGGCCCTCTTTCTCATATAATTAAGAATCAGGTTTCAGGATTACTTCTAAAAAAATCATGGGTGATGTTCGTAATATAAACCAGGGGCATGCAGGTCTTTGTTAATAAACCGGGAAAAACCTAACAAAACAATCAAGTAGTTGTAATTCTTTCTCATCCAAGCGACAGTTGCAACTTTAACATAAAGATGTGGAGACAACTGATATGGCCAAGTATGTCTCTAGTTTGCAAATATTGTCTGCCACTTTGTGACCACATGCTGATGAAAGGAATTCTAAGCTTTGTACATGTTTCCGAAAGAATGTTCATTAAGGAAATCGTATATTGGTTTTATCAAGAGTGGGAGGAGAATAGTTATGCAACCAAAACAAGAAAAAAGAATATAATTGTTCATCGGATTATATTATGGTCTCAGCAATTTTAAAAATCAGGTTTCAAGATAACTTCGATAATAATAAGAAGGAGAAGAAGATGAAGAATTTTTGGGTTTTATGCCCGAAGATTAAGAAGGAGATTCTTCTCTTAACATATATAGGTTGATCAGCAAACCGAAGATGGAGATTTTTTGGGTTTGATCAGCAAACCGAAGAAGGAGATTCTTCTCTTAACCGAAAAAGAAGATTAAGTAGGGGGGAGAGACGTATCGGATCAGCATCGGCGTGAAACGGGTTAGGTTTTTTGCTTCCGTGCACGGGAGGAGGGTTTTGTGGGGAAAGTTTTCTGCCGGCGTGAGATGGGTTAGGGTTTTTGCATGCGCAGGAGGAGAGTTTTGTAGGAAAATTTTGCTTTTGTGGGATCGGTTAGGTTTTTTTGGGAATAATTTTAGGGTCCAGAGTTTACTCTTGAAGGAGAGAAGGGTTATGAGAAATTTTTTAGGGCCGATAGTTATGCTATTGAAGGCCATATTAGGGGGTTTAGGCTATGGGTTTTGTATGCCCAATTTTTAATACATAAAATTCAAATAATTGCTGAAGTCTTTAGACAAGTCTACTAATAAAAAATAACTAGTTATTTTTTAAAAAACTCAATCAGTTTAAACTCAATTATAAGTCTTTCAGGAACTCAATAAGTTTAAAATTAATTATATTTATTTTAAAAACCAATATTTTAAAAACATAATTAAATAACTAGTAGAATACGGAAGAAATTATGTTAACTATCCCTACGTTTTACACTTATTACAGAAATTACCCCTACTTTGAAACTAATTACACGGACCACCCCCATAGTTTCTATTTTCTATAAAAACCTAACACTAACCAACCCTATGTTTTATAAAGTTTCTAAAGGAGTGGGGTGGTGAGTGTAATTAGTTTCAAATGGGGGTAGTCTCTGTAATACTCATGATACATAGGGGGTTGGTGTATTTATTTCTAAAAAGTATCTAACCTACGGGAGAAATTGAAATATTGGAGAGAACTAATTTAATTATGATAATTATAGGATCCTCTTTTGACATACGTAAAGTAAATAACAAAAAGAATGCTATAACTGCTGTAGCATTCCGAATATGCTATAGTCTGTTTTTTTATCATATAAAATAAAAACCTATGCTGCTTCTCCTAGGATTCGAACATGCAATCTACTTTGACATACAAACATAGAAATAGATGAATGTTATAGATTCTACAACATTCAGAAAATGATATATATATATATATATAAAATATATATATATATATATATATATATATATATATATATATATATATATATATATATATATATATATATATATAGCACTGCAGAAAGAACGCTATTGTTGATAACATTCTATAGCGGAAACACTTGAACGCTATATAAAAACTGCTATTGTAGGCCATATTTGTTGTAGTCAGTTTTTTGGATATCTTCCTTCTTCACTCTCACCAGATGATAGCCAGACCTCAAATTTACCTTTGAAAGTACTTTGGCGCCACTCAACTGATCGAATAAGTCATTGATCATCGGCAGTGGATATTTATTCTTGATAGTGAGGCTGTTCAAAACCATGTAGTCAATGCACATACGCACTTACCCATCCTTCTATGGCACAAATAATACCGGACCTCCCAAGGGTGATAAACTCGATATGATGAATCCCTTCTCAAGCAATTCATCCAATTGCTTCTCCAACTCTACCGACTCAAGATTATTAACTCTGTAGACATTTCTAGCTATCGGTTCAGCTCCCAGAACTAAGTATATAGAGAATTCAACATCTCTATCAGGCGGCAATCCCGACAGTTCTTCTAGAAAAACATTAAGGAATTCTGTAATGAGTGGGTGAGGTAACCCCTTGTCTTCAACCATAGCTCCACACAGAATATCATGTTTCTGCTCCACAGCTCCTCTAGCAAATTCAAACATAGACTTCCCCGGAGGACTAAATACTATACATCCTCGACGACAATCAATAGAAGCATAGTTGCTACTCAACCAATCCATCCCGAGTATGATGTCGAAACTCGGAAGTGGCATTACGAGTAGATCAGCGCACAATTCCCTTCCACCTAGGGTTATGCGATGCTAGATGCAGAGATCTTTTACTAAAAAGATACCTCCGCCAATCGTGATCTCGCAGTTTCTATCTAGAGGTGATGCTACAATATTGTGTTTGAACACAAATGCTAAAGATATGAAACTATGTGTAGCTTCTGAATCAAATAAAGTAATAGTTGAATATGAAACTAGAAGAATAGAACCTGTAATCATATTTCTAGGTGTCGCAGCCTCGTCGACAATAGTCATGGCGAAGGCCTTACCCTTCTGAGGTGCTCCTCCCTGCTGATGCTGGGCAAAATGCTGCTGCTGAATGGGAAGAGGTCCTCTTTGCTGCTGCACTACTGGTGGCCTAGCTGGCTGGGTAGGAGCCTTCCCTAGAATAGGACAAGCTAGTGGACACTCTCGTAACTGATGTGCATCCGAGCCATAGTATAAGCACATCCCCAGCCTCTTCCTTTAATGCTCCCAGATATGTCCCGACTTCTTGTAGTAGCTACATGGCTGGCCGTTGTGATTCTGCTTCTGAGGCTGCTGTTACATAGAGGCTCTGACTGGCTGTTGGAGTTGGAATGTCCTCTGCTGGAACTGAGGATGCTTCACCAGCCCAGGGTGATGATTGCCCCAAAATGTGTCTCAGCCCCTCTTGGTCCTAAGATCAAGATCCTCCTCAATCCTCTGTGCATCTGCTAATATCCCAGCATTTGTAGTAGTACGCAAAAGGCGATGTGAACTCAAATATTTTTGGACAAGCCACGACGGAATCTGCGTGCCTTGATCTTCAGGTCATGAACTATATAATCTACTAATTGGCTCAGCTTACCAAATTCTGCAGTATAATCATCCTCTGAAAGCCTGCCCTGAACCAAATTCTGGAACTGCTCCTCCTGAGCTCCTTCTGTAATCTCCAGATAGAACTTCTTCCTAAAGAGGCTCTTGAACTTGTCCCAAGTCAGATCTGGAACCATGAGTCAAGGCTCATTCCGGAAGCAAGTGTGGGCAATGTCCTGAAACTATAGACCAACTGCCTCAATCTGTATATCCTTAGGGATCCTAGTAAGTCTCATGATGCGCTCGACGTCCTCGAGCTACTCATCAGCGTACAAGATTCCCTCGGTGCCCTTGAAGGTCCGAGGAGCCATCTTCTTGATGTCCATAATATCTCCCTCCTTCGGGGTAGAGGACTGCTAGTGTTGATTCTGCTGAGACTGGGGTGTAGGAGAAGATCTCTCAAGAGCAGCAAAGGCTAGCTCATGTGCCTTCTCAACACTATCCCGCATAGCAGCATTCTACTCCCTCTGAGCCTTAGCCTGAATCCGCTGGGACTCGGCCTGAATGTGTTGAGACTTTATCATCTTACGGAGGAAGCCAACAAGCTGTGCGCTGTCAGCAGGCACACTCTCGAAAGATAAGGACAAATGTGCCTCTCGCCGAGATGAAGAAGGAGGAAGACTCTCTGATGCAGCTGACGCTACCTCCTAAACTCCAGGCATATCAAGAGGAAGGGAGAGTCTCAGTTGCTCTCTTCTTGGAAGATCGAGAGGACGACCGTCCCGATCCCTTAGAAGCTGCAGCTGCTCCAAGCCATGAGATCGGGTCTTCAGAGGCATTCTGGAAAAATTAATATAGGATAGAATTAATCGAATTCCTAGACAAGATTATTCAAGACAGGTATCAATTCGAAATAGAAATTAGTCAGAATAGATCAGATAATTGAATTCAAATCAGAATGGAATTCCTATTTTGTGATTGAGTATCCTATGTATTCCTTTTCCTATCAGTTCTATTGCCGGTTCATAGTGATACTCTAATTTTAACTACCACTATGACATCACACTAATTACGAAGACGGACCTATATGGGCCACCATAAAAATGTGTCACGACCACCTAGAAGTTCAGGCACGAGTGCGTGAAAGCACGCCCAACCTACACCATAGAGTCGGCGGTAGTAAGCTGTACACTCATCAAGAATATCCATATCCAACAATATAACAGAGATTAAATAATCAGAATCTAAACTCAATCACAAGTACTAGTAGGTAGATATGAAATAAAAAGATAAATCCATATAGTACAAATCTGATAATTAAGTACAGTCATCCTCAGAATTATTACAACTCAGCCAAATGTTCTGGTAATAAAAATCTAAAAGACAAAAAGTAAAGACTAAGCTAAGCTAAACATCCTCCAGTGGCACATCGTCTAGGTCATCTCCTACATCCTTAGCTAAGCCATGATCTGCCTCAGGTGTGCCATAGTAAGTGGTACACAAATTCTCTAAGTCCTCGCCTAAAAATATGGTTATCCAGTTAGGATTGGAGCAAGTACAATTCATGATCCACTATTCACAACATGATAGAAACTGTACGACATATAATAGAGTAGAGAACAAAACTGAAATAACAATAATCACGATCTGACGAATATGAAAACAGAAGTAAGACTAAATCATGGCAGAAAATCAAACATGTGACGTAAACAATATGAAAATGCATAAGTCAACACTACAATAAGTGTGTTTGAAATACCACGTTCTATATGTGATCGGGCTGAGGGATCTATATAGTTAGGCTCAATCATACGTGTGGTGTATGATTAGCTATCAGGCATGGAATCACGGATGTACAGGATTTTGATCACATATATACTAAGGTATTTCGCGTCCGACTAACAATCAAGGATGTAAATCATAATGGGGATAAGGTAAACACAGAAACATAGAAAACATGAAAATTATGATATGGAATTCACAATACTAATCTCGTGTAAGAATCATGTCGATAATCAGGAATGTACGTCTAAAAGCATAAAATAGAATAACTATCAGGAAATGAAAGCGATCATCATGTATTGCAAGTTGTAGGTTATTAAAAATATCAAGTTTGCATCTCGTTACTCGTTGAGAAAAACCTAAGACACAAAAATCGAGACAAGACGTTCAACCACAAGGTTAACAATCTTATTTTGGCGATCCACATGGTCACTTGGTCAATTTCAGCTATGTGAGATTATTAGATCGACTGATCTTAGTTTCGACGCACGAATTCAGAAATACAAAATAAATAGGAATTAATTATAACTAATAGTGATATATAAAGGAAAATCAACAGACATCATTAGATGATAAAACAAACATCATCAATGAGTCCAGAATGGTCAAATTAGCTAGAATAGTCTATCCATAAGTCTAATTTGGAAACAGGGACAAAACGGTAATTTTAGATCAAAACGATATCCGCCGTTGAACCCACTTTGCACCGAAAAATGTACTAGGATACAAATCAACTAAACCTAGCAAATTATATATCCTCGAGTCTAGAATGATGATACAAACCCAAAGGTATATCCGAAATTGGATTCCGATGACTCGATCTCAAAATGACTCGTTCACCCGGACGTTGGGATCCGATTTACACGAAAATGTGTGTCAGAGTCAAAGTTCTCTAAATCTAGCAAAATATATGTCAACGAGTCCAGTATGACTATACGAACCTAAGGTATATCCATAATTGGATTTCGATGAGCCATTTCCAAAATGATCCGGTGAATCAAACAAAGGGACCCAATTTGCACCGAAATGTGTGTCGGGGTCACATTGCTCCAAACTCAGCAAATTATATATGAATTATAGCCAAAACAACACCACGAGTCCAGTGATGGCATCAGAATTGGAATTCGGAGTCCCGGGTCCAAAATTAGAATTTAACAAGTTGGAAATTAAGGTTTCGAGACGCCAACTTTGGCATCGATTCTAACAAACCAAACGACATCCTATGAAACTGAAACTTTTATACCTGCTGTGCACAGGAACTAGTAGTAATTCAAACGGAGCTACGATAGTGGCGAAACAAATCCACGAAGTTGGCTCCATGAAATTGTCCAAAAATAATACAATTTAAACGGTCAACTTGGTGGCCAGTTTTGGTCTATCAAACGATCGAATTAACGGTTGAAATTTTAGATGAGCGAAGAGGTATATATCGAGATTGAGACGAAAGAATTGGATCGATGATCCAACGATCGAATTTCTCAAAAAATGTGTACAAAGTTGCTGTCACAAAACACGATTTCTGTCTTCAAGCTTCGCGCGTCCCGTCGGGATAATGATTCGAACGTCAAAATCGACTGTTGTCATGCCGCGACCAGGGAGGGAGGGCATGGTATTGCTGCACACAAGCGACGCATGGCCATGGAGGGCCTCGTCGACGACAGGCGGCAGTACGGAAGAGGTTGTGCCACCGGTCGAGCGCACAGGGAGTGCATTGTTACGGTGCGCCTCTGTGCCAGGGGTTCATGATGGGGCCTACGGCCAGGGTGGCACATGGACTGCATGCGATGGCGCGCTGTGCAGTGGCGGGCGGGCGGCGATGCCCAGGGCGGCATAGAAAGGCGGTAGAGATGAGGGAGAGCTCGAGTAAGGGAGAGATTCAGGAAAGAAGGCGGCTAGGGTTTCTTATAGGTGGGGGTTGTATTATATGGAGAGGAGGTTGTGAAGATAAGCCGTTTCGCTAGCTGGAGGCGAGACATTGTCATACTCCTCGTATGGCCTGTGCGCTCTGTAATCCGCAGGGGTGTCTACAGTGCCATGCGACACAGAAAACATGAAGTGTTATGATATAGCAGTATATGTGGGCTATAAGGTTAGCTTTGGCTTAAGTAATGGATTGGATACTAGTGGGCTTAGCTTAGAGTAAAAAAGCAACATCTATTCCTTCTCCAAAGTATAATGTGAGGCCCAACAGTATTGAGGGATTGGGAATAAGCCATGGTTAACGAAAAGTTTAGAACCTAAGCTAACTAGCAGCAATGTTAATAACATTCTTAAATTCCTATACCTAATATCATCCTAAAATAATAATAAAAAATACTAGCAATTAAATAATAATAAAATTAGGGGTTTACAAGCACATGGGTTAGGTGGTTTGGGCTAGATTGGGCCAGGTGCGATCATGACTACAAATTAAGTTATTTATGATCATTGGTAAAATAATAGCATATGGGAGCTCAATTGGATGGCACACGAGTGACATGTGCATAGTAGACTCAAACTAGGTCAAAACCATATATTAGGTCGATTAGGTTGGATCGATGTCGAGCCCCGAAATTAAATTAGAAGTTAGGTCAAGTTTTACGGTAGATGATCATATGGCCTAAATTGGCCAGAAAGTTGTGCGATATAAATAGAATACAAGAGAACAAGTTTAAGTGGGACATGATATATCAAAATAAAGATAATCTTGTCTACTGCAAAACTCATGATGAAAGTTTCGAGAGATTGACATCCCTGTCGCTCCAAAAATCAAAGTCACGGAAAGGTACATTAAATTATCAAAACTAATTATAATAAATTTATTTATGAAAAATAATTCATTTAAAAATTTTAAAAGCATCGTAGAATTCAGGGGGCTTACATCCTACCCACCTTAGAAAGTTTCGTCTTCAAAATTACAATTAGGCATAGAGTAAAACGTTAGAAGATTTAGTTCTAGGGAAGTCAAGTGCAACTAGTCGTATATGGTTATGTGGGACGTTGATACCACTAGTATCTAGGGTGTTTATCCTACCAAGTGTTAGATTACACCTCAACCCTATAGGGAAACATAAACTATGGTCCTAATTTTACTAGTAAGGCGTCTGGAATAGCATATTTCCTAAAAGAAAATACAAGAATTATAGGTATTACAAACTGTAAAAAAACTAGGGGCTTAGGTATTTCATAGTACTTATTGGTCAAACTCTATAAGGGAATTACTATCTATTTGTTGCCACCCCAATATGGGCCAAGGTTCAACAAGTTAGAAGGAATTGTCTCGGTTGGACATAACTAGAGCGAGGTGGCATAAAGGGGTTTCTAATTGCATAATCAGGAGACAAGTTCGAGAGAATCGGGAAAAGATGAGTTACAGGCTATGGTAAGGAGACTTTGATAAGTTCAAAGGATAATTTTCATGAGAATAAGACACGATTAGGAAGGCATTTAGTCAAGAAATTTAGAAGAAATGGTGCCTATGGTAATACGAATATTAGGCACAAGGAGGTATAAGAATCAGGGATTGGTTTTGAGATTATGACATGGTTAGGGAAGGGATAAGATCATTCTCGATCTCACAGTCGAAATGATCACGAAGTTGTAATCACTATTCATAAGATATAAGGTTAAGGGATGAAAGCTTAGTGATACGGTCTAAAGCTACAACTTTAGGACACTTAGTATAATCTGTTAATCAAACAAGCTGAAGAAGTTGCACACCAGTTAATACCATGGTTTAGCCTATCTATCATGTTCCTAGGATAACACTTGATTCTTTAAACACGGCTAGCCTAAACTTAATCCAGAATCTAACTAATAGTATTTGGAGGTCTTCTTCCTTATCTCTGTTCCATTAGTACTCTCATTGGTTTAGCCTTCTCAATTGTAACTTTCACTAACACAATATCAAGCTCCTCATAACATAATCTGTCAAGGTCTTCAAATATCCTAGATTTTCGAAAATTCAACCTAGCATTTAATTCTTAAGTTTTTATCGATCTGTGGAACATCTCCATCTTCAGAAATTTATTATCCACTATGTACTACTCACCTCTAGTTTCTATTCATCAATCTATTTTAAGATACTCTACTTTTCTATCTTGTTTCCTTCTTATTTCATGCTATTTCATTACCTACCCTTTTTTGTTGAATGCCTTAATATTGATCATATATCTCTCTACAACCTATGGTGCTGGTTTTCTAATATATTACTTGGATATCATGATCATTTTCCTTTTCTAACTTCACTTTTATCTTGTCACAACATTTGTATCATCTATTTCTTTGAGATAACCTCCTCTTTCTTTATTCGAATGACACATTCAAGGGTCTTGCTTAAGTTATAATTCTTTCTATAGTCCTTGTAAGTCATCGTAGATAGTCACGGTCGTAACCCTCATCTCACTTGATACTTCTTAATTATCGTATAAACCTTTTCCTGCCATTCTAACCTTGTTCCTTTTCAATTCTTAACATAATCCTGGTACTGTATCTATAATTCTTCTCCTTGTATATTCACTATGTACCCTTAAACCAAACACAACTGCTCCAGTTACTATTCCTCTAGGGTTTCTAACAACTTGCATCGACGAAGGGTTTACCATCCTGCCTCTTGAGGTATGACTTAATTTCTAACTTTAGTCCTAAATCCTTAACTAACTAAGAAGGTCATATTCCATACTTAAACTCAACCAATCCTCTGAAGTCTATCACATACTCCTACAAACCATAGGTCAAATCTCTTAGAAACATAATTAATGATTTCTACCCCTTTCTAATCATAAACCAACTATTCATCCCTTACAAGAATGCCTAACTGTTTTACTCCTATATACTAGGAAAGGGTTTAGGCTGGGTCAAATAGATACTTATTTCTGGTACCTCTATCATAGTATAACCATATTGGTCAATCTTCAAATCATAATTTCTAATAGGTCGTTCAAGGTTTGACTCAACCAATATGGAGATGGTTGACTAGTCTATTTTAGACTTACCTACTCCTAGATCACATTTCTCTCTGATACCTAATCTTTCTAAGACAATTCTTGTCACCCAAGAAAATTTCTCTTCATATTCCGGATTACTATATCCTCTATTTTAAAATTTCTCAAAAATTAGTGCAATATAACTCCAAGTTTTATATCTAGTCATGATCTTCAGATTTGAAATTATGTATCATGGCGGGGCTCTTGGGCTCTATTTGCTATTGTCCTGCATGTTGGCACTCTTTAATCTTGAAACCAAATGTGTATTCCTCCAAGTTGTATCCTCACTTACCTCAACCTTTATGATCAAGGAATCTTCATACTCTTCAAACTCGATCTAGCTTAGAAAATGGTAGCATGGTTTATTCTAATGACCCTCATGCCCCCTGTTAGGGCTAATCCTTGTACTATACTCTATTCCACAACTATCTTGCTGGAGTGTCTATACAATCCTACCTACCTTAGCTAATCACCTAGTCCTGCCAAGCATGGGTCAATATACCCCTCAAGTAAAACCTTCTAGGTAATCTATAGGCTGAAATCAAATCGCTAATTCATGACTCATAAAATTATCCTCTCCTCAAGTCATATCATTTGGTAATTCTATTGTAGAGATAGCACTATTTTGATCTTTGTCTAGTCCTAAGTCAATCTATGTAAATTTTCTAATCGTATTTGTAGCCATCTCAATAATTGCTATAATTGTTTCCATCATATCTATAAATATGTAGCCCTCTAATTTAATTTCATATGTTCTTGTCAAGGGGTCTCTCCTTCAATCTAGGGATTTTTCTATAGAAGTTAAATCTTCATAGCAATGCCATACACTTCATATCAGTCCATCTAGTAGTGACGTCTATCCAACCCCTATGTGCCTTAAATAATCACCAACAGAATATTATATCTACCATAATCACAATCTATAATAAAATATAACCAAAATGGTTGATAAATCACAAAAGTTCATCCTTCCGAGATGGGGAAGGATGAGAGTTCGTAAATGGGAATTCAATGAAGTTATGATTGAACACAAATACGGAATTCAAAGGCGATAGTAGAAGTCAAGAAAATTTCTAGTAGTAGCAATGGATTGAGACCTAATATACTATCATAGTGCAGGCTCGTTCAGTACAGTAACGTAAACGAAACGATTTACCTTGACCTGCATGGGCCACCACAAAATCTATGTCACATTCCAGTTCCAAAATGCGCGAGATCGAGCCACATGGCAATGGCCAGCTACGTACTCAACCAGACTTTAGTTCGACTAGAATACGTATAAGCTGTTCGAAATGGTGAAACTATCACTACATCAATTCTATATCTCAATCCATATAACAGAGACATAAGAAAGGGAAATATAAATAAAAGTCTGCAACCCAATAATCATACTTGCCCGAATAGACTCAAAAAAGAATAATATGAGTTTATAAATACTAGGCTACTAAGCAGATACAAATAACAGTAAATAAAATATATAACTCTAAAAGAGTGAATATCTATAATGAAATAAATACCATCAACAATCCAACAAGGAGCTGTACAAAACCTACTCGGCCAACCTGGAAAGAAACTAGGTCCTCAGCAGGACGTAGCAAGATACCTAATATACATGCCGCTATGAAGTACAGTAAATATCATGTGAGGGTAGCAACATGTGATCCATATGCTAGGCACGAGACCAAGGTAGTAAATAGGTGATCAAGTGGCACTAATACTAGACAAGCCATCTAGTCTGTGTGATATGCAATTGAGGACAACTTTCAATGCGAGGGCTTTCCAAATATAAAATTCGTAGCTTCGGTATAGAGACTCCCAGGATGCAAGGTCGTAGCTCCAGTATAGAGACACCCGATAAATATAGTTGTAGCTCTGGTATAAAGATTCTCGATAAAAATAATTGCAGCTCCGGTATAGAGTCACATGAATAAATATGAGAGGCACGTAACTCCGGTTACAAAATCTCTCAAATAAGGATGTATAATAATAAGTACATAGTGATATATGCAAAGTAGCCCTCTTGCTTAGTAACTGTCCTCCCCAGCCAATGCTACTGTCTGTGTCGTATCCACGACACATCGAGTCCAACTCTAATGAAAGATAAGTCTAGAAGTCCAGTCAAAACATGTACACAGGAGATCCAACATCAGTAACATCCAGAGATCATAGGGGTCACCTATATGCCATGTAGTACAAATCCGTATATCAGGTCTATGTGTCAGCAGGAGAAATCATGATAGTGTACTGATAATAAACAGAAAAAAATCGTGTACAGTATATCCAGTGTGAATCGACCGATAAGAAACTATAAGTGTGTAGTTACTGTAAATCATGTTGGCAAGGTATACTTGCCTGGAGTTGTCCAAACTGTGCTGAGACCGTAGTACCAAGGTCTATTCCACTATCCATGAGAACCACACTTCATGCAAATATCTATCAACCTAAATCACAAACAAATATATATCACACACTAAAGTACACGTATGACTAATAACACCCACCTAGGGATCTTGGGTCGTTTCTAGTCACCTATTACCTTTGGTTATGTAAGACACTTGTAATTATTATTTTACCTAGAACTAGGTCACACTAGTCTCTATAATCATTATTGCCAATAGTAGGTATTGCAAGTTGTAGGTTATTAAAAATATCAAGTTTGCATCTCGTTATTCGTTCAGCGAAAACTACGACACGCAAATCGAGATAAGATGATCTACTGCAAGGTTAACAGTCTTACCTTGGTGATCCACATGGTCACTTAGTCAATTTTAGCGATGTGAGATCACTGGAATCGACTAATCTCAGTTTCGATGCACGAATTCAAAAATACAAAATAAATAGAAATTAATTATAGCTAATGGTGATATATAAAGAAAAATCTATAGACGTCATCAGATGATGAAACAAACATCACCAATGTGTCCAGAATGGTCAAATTAGCTTGGAAAGCCTATCCATAAGTCCAATTTGGACACAGGGGCAAAACGGTAATTTTAGGTCAAAACGATATCCTCGTTGGACCCGCTTTGCACCAAAAAATGTGCCAAGATACAAATCCAATAAACTTAGCAAATTATATCTTCACGAGTCCATAATGACGATACGAACCCAAAGGTATATCCGGAGTTGGATTCCGATGACCCAATCTCAAAATGACTCGTTGACCCAGACGTTGGGACCCAATTTGCACGAAAAAGTGTACCAGAGCCAAAGTCCATAATGATGACATGAACCTAGGTTATATCCATAATTGGATTCCGATGAGCATATCTCAAAATGACCTGTTGACTCGAACAAAGGGACCCGATTTGTACCGAAATGTATGTCGGGGCCATGTTGCTCCAAACTCAGAAAATTATATATGAATTTTAGCCAGAACAATGCCATGAGTCCAGTGGTCGTGTCAGAATTGGAATCCTAAGTCCCGGGTCCAAAATTAGAATTTGACCAGTTAGAAATTAAGGTTCTGAGAGGCCAACTTTGGCGTCGATTCCAAACAACCAAACGACATCCTACTAAACTAAAACTTTTATGGCATGATGGTGGTTATATCTGCTGTTCACAGGAACTAGTGGCACATCAAATGGATCTACGACGGTGGAGAAATAAATCTACAAAGTTGGCTCCATAAAACTGTCCGAAAATAATATAATTTAAACTGTCAACTTGGTGGCCAGTTTTGGTCTATCAAATGTTCGAACTAACAGTTAAAATTTTAGGTGAGCGAAGGGATATATACCAAAATTGAGACGGAAGAATCTGATCGACAATTCAACAGTCAAATTTCTCAAAAAATATACACGAAGTTGTTGTCACGAAATACAATTTTTGTCTTCAAGTTTTGTGCGTCCCGTCGGGATTTTGATTCGAACATCGAAATTGACTGTTGTCGTGCCGCGGCCAGGCAGGGTGACCATGGTGGTGCTACGCACATGCGATGTGTGGCCATGGAGGGCCTCACCGGAGCAGGCGGCACGGCACGGAAGAGGTTACGCCAACGGTCGAGCACACAGGGAGTGCACTATTACGATGTGCCTCCTTGTCAGGGGTCCGTAAGGGGGCCTGCCGCTAGGGGTGTATGGGCTGTACACGATAGTGCACGGCATAATGGCGGGCGGTCCGCGATGCCTAGGGCGGCAGGGAAAGGTGGTAGAGATGAGGGAGAGCTCGAGTAAGAAAGAGATTTGGGAGATAAGGCGGCTAGGGTTTCTCATAGGTAGGGGTTGTATTATATAGAGAGGAGGCTGTGAAGAGAAGCCCTTCGGCCAACTGGAGGCGAGACCTGGCTGCACTCCTCGCGTGTCCAGTACGCTCTGCAATCTGCAAGGGTGTCTACCGTGCCATACGGTACAACAAACAGAAAGTTTTGTGATATAGCAGTATATGTGGGCTATGAGGTTAGCTTTGGCTTAAGTAATGGCTTAGATACTGGTGGGCTTAGCTTAGAGTAAAAAGAGCAATATCTATTCCTTCTCCACAGTTTAATATGTGGCCCAACAGTATTGAGGGATTGTTAAGTGGGGCCCAAGCTAGATGGAAATAGGAATAAGCCATGGTTAAAGGAAAGTTTAGAACCTAAGCTAACTAGCAATAATGTTAATAGCATTCAATATATATAAATATAAATATAAATATATATATATATATATATATATATATATATATATATATATATATATATATATATATATATATATATATATAAACAACATAAAAAAAATATGAACAACATATTGATGGCTTAAATTCCTACACCTAATATCATCCTAAAATAATAATAATAAATACTAGCAATTAAATAATAATAAAAGCAAGGTTTTACAGGCACATGGGTTAGGTGGTTTGGGCTAGATTGGGCTAGGTGCAATCATGACTACAAATTAAGTCATTTATGATCATTGATAAAATAATAGCATATGGGAGCTCAATTGGATGGCACACGAGTGGCATGTGCATAGTAGACTCAAACTACGTCAAAACCATATATTGGGTCAATTATGTTTGATCGATGTCGAGCCCCAAAATTAAATTGGAAGTTAGATCAAGTTTTAGGCTTAATTGCACTTTGCTACCCTCAACTATTCCGCCTTTTCAACTTGATACCATAAACTTTTTTCGTAACAAATTGGTACCTCAACTATTATTTTTTTTCAACTTGATACCTAATTTTTCAAAAATTCCGAAAATGCCCTTCCCTCTTCCTTCCCTCCACCCCCTTCCCCACTCCGCCCCCCCTGCTAGCTCTGGCCGCCCCACCCCCCCTGCTAGCTCCGCCCCCACCGTCCCCCACCCCCCCTGCTAGCTTCGGCCACCCCCTGCCCCGCCTTCCGCCCCGCCCTCCCTCCCCAGCCCCCCTCCTCCCGTGTTGCCGCGGCCTAGGGGAGAGGCGGGGGCGGGCGGGCGGCCGAGCGAGCAGGGGGGGTGGGGGGCGAGGGGGGGCGGAGCTAGCAGGGGGGGCGGCCGGAGTGAGCAGGGGGGGCGGCCGGAGTGTGCAGGGGGGAGGGTTAGGGGTAGGGGTAGGGGCATTTTAGTCCAAAATAATATCTGGGTACCAATTTGTTACAAAAAATAGTTTAGGGTACAAAGTTGAAAAATGGTAATAGTTGAGGGTAGCAAAGTGCAATTAAGCCCAAGTTTTATAGTAGATGATCATATGGCCTAAATTGGCCAGAGAGTTGTGTGATATAAATAGAATACAAGAGAACAAGTATGAGTGGAACGTGATATGTCAAAATGAATATAATCTTGTCAACTAGAAAACTTATGATGGAAGTTTCGAGAGATTGACCTCCCTAGCACTCCAAAAATCAAAGTCACAGAAATGTACATTCAATGATCAAAACTAATTACAATAAAATTATTTAGGAAAAATAATTCATTTAAAAAAATTAAAAGAGTCCTAAAATTCATGGGCCTTACACCTTGTGACGGTATTTTCAATGAATATTATGACACTTTTCCCGAGTCACCCCTGACACCTCATGTGATGATCCATAAAAGTTTTGCAAAATTCGCTAAAAATATTCTTGCATGGATAATTTGACATTATGGATCTAATGACATTAGTATTTCGCGATCAGAGGTTAGCACAAAAAAATGGGAGTCTGTTTCGGTATGGTCAAATTAAAAATAAATTTATGTGTAAATCATAAAAATATAAATTATCTATATGCAAAATTTTGGGGGAAAAATATTCAAAGAAAATGCCTATGGTATATTGAATTTTTCTTCATATATAAGTCTTTATATTTTTGTATTTTTATATATAAATCTATTTTTCAATTTGACCGTACTGATATGGGCTCAAATCTTTTTATGCAAATCTCGGATCGCGAGGAGATCTACGACATTGTATCCGTGTATCCATAACATCGAATTACCTCTATGTGATTATTTTCAACAAAATTTGTAATACTTTTACGGAACACATGGGACCCTCGGGTGACGTTTCAAAAAAGTATCACAAAATTTATTTAAAATACCCTCCCAGGAATAATTTGACGCTACGGATCTAACGGCTTAGGTCTCTTCACAATCCAAGGTCTGCACGAAAAATATATGTATATACAAATCATGCAACAATACAGACTTGTATGCATAATTTTAAAAAATATGTCAAAAAATGAATATAATAAACCTCATTGCTTTTGGCATTTTGGTTCGATGTTTGTTGATATCAAAAAATGTTGTTCCTTATTGCATTTTTTTGGAACTCAAGAAAAATGCCAAAGGCTTTGATATTTCAGTTCGCTTTTTAGAATTTTGCAAAACTTTATGCTCTCTGCGATCTCTTTAAAATTTAATGCTCTATACAAATTTATTCCTAGTCTTAAACCTATTAATTTTTTATTTCTTATTAAATTAAATGGTTTAATAGATCATATATTTATATCCTTATTATTTTTAATATAAATTTATATTGCTAAAGTTGAGACTATTATATGATCTTTGGTTTCTCTTAATTTAATTTTATACTACACAAATTATGATTTAGATATATTGATATTAAAATTATTATTATGTTAAAATTATACTTTTTAGATTCTTTCTAAATTTTAATTTTCACAATCGACCTAACTTGTGATATATAAGTCTAACTTGTGATATATATGTCTAATATGTTATATCTGTGAGTCTGGGGATGGAGCTTCGACAATAAGTAGTGTATTTAAATGTAATGCAACAAGAAACAAGTTTGGTAATTTATACATGTATAAAACAAAATTTGAAATAAAATAGAGAGAGGTTTGTAAAAAAATGGAAATTTTTTGGTTATTTTAGAAAATGTATAATTATTCTCCTTAAATAAAGGTATTAAATTGATGGGAGCCACAATTATTGAGACATGTGTACCATAAGAGTTGAAAGATGTAAATAAGTTAAAGTTTTGAGATGTTTAAATTTTGAATTAAATTTCAGAGATGTAATCGTTGGATGGAGGGATATAAAATTGTAATAAAGCGATTCTTAGAGCTATGTCAATTAGTTTAAACAACACATAGTAAAATTTGATTAAAAATATTTTTGGCACATATCAAGGCGGAGGCCCGAACTTGATATGAGGTCCGTGAGGCGGCTGCCTCATGCCCAAATTTTAGAGGATGTTAATTTTGTTTATACTATCTAATGTATATAAGCTTAATTTTGAACAAAAGTCTCGTTGATTCATTCTAATCCTTTGTCCAAGTAAAAATATATATTTTTATTATAGGATGTCCTATACCTAGAATACCAAGAGATAAGTCAGTCAATCAGACTACAAAAATATTTGGTACAATCGCTGTCAAAATATTATCATTTTGTCGTTCTAATAGTTTGACGCTCTTAATTAGTACTTTTGCCTCCAAAATAATAAGACGAGTAATATTTAAGTGACGATATAATGCCTTTGAGAAAGTGGTTGACGGCATAAGAATTTTCTTGTTCTTTTTCTTATTATTATCATGAGCTACCCCAAACATTGTTACCATTTTTATTTGTGTGTAATATCAATTATGTATTTGTTTTGTTTGAAACGTCTTCACTTTTATTAATATTTCATTATGACATAAATTATTTTGAATATTATACAATGTTTATTGATTTATTTCTTAACTTTTTTTGTTGATAATACTATTGTATCATTGTTGATGAATTTTTTTATATGAACATTAAACCTTGAGGACACCACTTTAGAGTTTAGCTCATATCTTCTTCTTTTTTGAGTTAGGCTGTATCAAGGACATTAAAGTCTTTCACTAGAAGTTTAATACGATTGTATATACAATGTGTACAAATTGAAAGATTATATAGCTATACCTATACATGAAAATAAAGATCAAAAAGAAATTAAAAGTTGGCGAGCGCCTCTACCATAGGCTACGAAGTGGAGGGTTCGCTACTAAATTTTTCGAAAAACAACCACCATATCAAACGAACGCACGTTGACTGGACTAGTGTACAACGCGTGACCGGCCATCGGGAATCCAACCGGGCACATCCGGTCAACCTGACCGTCACGTGCCGGTAATAATAATTTAAAAAAAAGATAGATAGAGGTGGGATATAGGTAGTCACTGATGTGTCCTTCCACAAACAGGTAGACAGAAGGACCAACCAGACGACCCAGTGGGACCCGTAACCAATGCCAATCCTACGTCGAAAAGAATTGCTAACTCAAATCTTGGCATACTTTGCAAATTCAATACGTCCCTTTTGCATCTTAACCCTCATTCTTTACTCTTATTGCAAATAAGTAACCTAAAAATTTTAGTGCACATACTTTAGCCCAATGGTTTGGTGTAATTAAGAAATTTGTTGTTCGTGGGTTGTGGCCTAGTGGTAGCAACGGAGGGTCCTGATGCGGAAGACACTGCTTCAAACCCTCCCTTTGGTGTTGGTCTCCAAGACTTTGAAAGGACACCACCAAAAAAAATCGTAGAAAAAACAAGCTATAGGCCCACAATCCAAGTTCAAGACTTGGTAGGCTAAATAAGTTAGGCTAGTTCACAATCCAAGCCCACGACTTGGTAGAATAACAAGAATTAGATTAATAATAATATTTAGCCTAACAATTTAAAAGTTCACTAATTATTAAATAAATAATAATAATAATAATAATAATTTTGGTGGACTTGAACCAAACATGTCCTTATGAAATTAATAGTTTGTATTGATGTGTTTGTCAAATTCAAATAGTTGCATACAATTTAGATGGACTATGAATCCAGTCTATTTTGAGCAAAACTATTTTTGTTGCATTGTATCTCGTTTTCGGTTGAACGCTAAAAATAATGATAATATAGTAGGTAATTTAGTCCCCCATGGGTAGGAGGTGAGTTCAATAGGTGTAGACAATTGAAATTGGTTCAAGACTTACATGGAAATTTTCTTTTAGGCATATAAACCATGTCCAATATCGAACTACATGGACAAACTTCGATCGGAGAACGTTCATGTGTATAATCAGACTATACAGGCTCTCTTTTTAAGGTTGGAGTTAGGTGTCACGACTCGCACCCAGTGTAGGGGCACGAGAAGTGGGTACATCCAGCCTACGCTACAGTGTCGGCAGTAGAACGCTGTTCTAGGTCACTATCTAATCAACAACTCACGCAATTATATAATATACCTGTCACAATCTCAACTCCTAATGGAGGACAAGTATAAGATACGATAATACCCAATCACAATCTAAGCACGATAAGATAACATAGGAGTCTAACAACTATATAAAACTCAAAACAACAACTTAAATAAACTCCCAAAATAATAACATCTCCAGTTAATCTCAAA
This sequence comes from Iris pallida, assembly GCA_029216955.1. NCBI lineage: Eukaryota > Viridiplantae > Streptophyta > Magnoliopsida > Asparagales > Iridaceae > Iris > Iris pallida. The sequence goes on along the minus strand of JANAVB010011200.1, from coordinate 1,260,311 downwards.
ACACCACTTATTACAAAACAAGTTCTAAAAGAGAAACTAAACTATAAACTAGTAATCTACTCCAAGCTCTACTGGTCCTCTAGGCTAGCTGTGAATCTCCAGATTACCTGTAATATTTTCAACAGGTCTAGTCAGGACAGGAACGAGCACAATACATCTTACGCAGTTCATATCATGACAGGAAATATAAGCATGTTATAGAGTAAGATACATGAAACGCTGAAGAATATACATGAAGTAAAAGAGATGACTGTAAGGAAATATCTACTGTAAGTAAAGAACTATTAGTGGCTAGTGATGTAGAGAACAAGATAGACATGTGAACGGCTTGAATTTGCACATGATTATACTAAGGAGTTTGCACATGATTACACTACTTTGGAATTATTCACATGACCATGTATACTCCCCCGTACCCCAATCAATACACAAAGATCCAGACAAGTTATGTTATTGTACATAATTTTACATGGGGGCCCATAAATGGGTGCACATGAAGTATACATGGGGGGCTCTTTGAACATGAGAGTACATAAATCACAAGAGTGCACATGAATGATGAAAGCACATAAATACATGATGTACATGAAAAGCACATGACATGACGTATCCCGATGCTCCCGAGGGGGATAACATCTCATGAAAGGATCCATATAGTACTAATCTGTGTTAATAACGTGACAGCATCAAGTAAAGTAATCTATAGCCAGAATATAATTCCTAACAAGTATGAAATGGGCAGAGAATGTACTCGTACGATACCCTGAACAACTGATGAGAAAAGACGGCCAAACTGGAGTCACAGAGTCTTATTTAGAGCAACACAGGTTATAAAGAGTTCAATTTATATGGTAATTGAAATTATAATGCAATCTATATTAGTCTAAGTCAATCTAGGTCAAAGTCAACTCTTGGTCAACTCTGGTCAATAATCTAGTCAAACTAGGATAATTAGTCTAATATGGTCAAACTAGCTAGGGTTTGGTCAACAATGGTCAAACTAGTCTAGGTTAGTCAATTCTAGGTCTAAGCAAGTCTATGGCCTAAATAATAAAGTATACTAGTACCATTGCTATCTAACACATAGCCTAAATCAAGGCACATAGCTAAACCACATAGCTAACAAGGCATACAAACTTAGT
>JANAVB010011200.1:1206669-1254169 GCA_029216955.1 Iris pallida | reverse complement strand
AGTAAGATAAAACCCATAATTGAAATAGGTTTAAGTGTTATCAACACCACACACAAAGTACGAAATAATAACATAACAAGAGTAGTTGGAGACAATCCAAATAAAAGTCCTATCAGTCTAATCTAGGAACTATAGGTGTCTCCTCTAGGCTAGCTGGATCCTCTTGATGATCCAGGTCGCAAGTGTCATCTATGTATGCGTCATAGTAAGTGGTGCAGAAGTCCTCCAAGTTCTCTGTAAAATTTATCAACATATCCAGTCAGGATTGGAGTGAATACATAACTCTGAAAGCAGTTACAAAATATGGTAGGAAATATAGAACTAGCAATAGAATATAATACATGACGTGCTGTAAATAAAATTACAGGAATACAGAAAATAAAGACAAGAAATCTGAGTACATAAATAAGATAGAGAATCTATGAACTATAAATAAATATAGGTATTTTAGAGCACAAGATGGTTATGTGATTGGTTTAGGTTGCACATGAGTAATCTATGGTAACTCGATTATACGTGAGGGTATAATCGACATATACATGAGAACACTAGGGATTTAGTTCACATAACCACTTCTACTCCCCCGTCTCAATCAATACATAAGGATCCGATCATGATATGCTACGTACACGATTATTAAGAGCACATGAATAGTACATGAGAGCACATGAAAGACACAAATATAAGGAGTACACAATGCACGTGATGAATACATGAACATGGAATACCTGATGTACCCGGTAAGGGGATAACATCGCACGACAAGATCCATAGAGTACTGGTCCGTGATAACAATGTGTTAGCATCAAGTAAAGTAGTCTAGAGCAGGCAATATAGATACTATCATGAATAAAAACTAACAAAGAACATACTCGCCTGATATCCTGAGCAACGGGTGTGTATCGGTGTCCGAACTGAAGTCACATAGACCTATGATAAAAGTTACAGGTTACTGAGTGTTCTAGATTAAACAATTGATCAAAATATAATATCTTCATGCTGCTAGGCCTTTTTTAGGTCAGAAAGTCAAACTTGGTCAACTATTGGTCAAATATTGGTCAATTAACCTAAATATAAGGTTTCGCTAAGTTAGACTATTAGGGTTAGGCTAATTGGTATCAAACTACAATCAAATCCTAAATAGGCTTATCTACAACCCACTATATATCGTGCACTCGTATCTCATATATATAACATATGCATATACATCACATTGTGTATCTAACTGAAAAAAATGTATACATATGTATATTCTACATTCCACTTATAGAGTATATTACACAACCCTATACTACTACTGACATTATCCTTACATATATAATATGTATATATACATAAGATACCTTAATGAAATGACTGATCCTAAAGTCCTGGCATGGACTGGACAACGTGATCTCTGAACAAATAATTGGATTGCACGTGGGAATACAAGTCTGAATTTAGAGAAGAAGGTGTCAGAACTTATGAGTTGGCTAACCCAAAATGAAAGGAAAGGTTGAGACTGACCTCAAAATACCAGTATCACATGCTACTACCTAACTAAGATAATCCAAATACAGGGAATTAACTGGACAGCGAATGTGGAAAGAAACTAATGGATTGGTTAAGAGTCTCTTAACAGATTGTTCAAAAAGCTTGTCAAGACTAAACAAGTGGATTGATGTATACTCAGTAAAATAATATGGAAAAATGTAACTCCTCTTTCCGAAATTTTGTGATATATTTTTTATTTTTTATTTGATTAGTTTACATTTCTATGAGCATAGGAATTGTGACTAAGCCCACAGGTGATTTATGACCATCTTATGGTCACATGATCTCTAGATAGGGTTTATAAGCATGCTATAGCTATATTATATTTTCCTATGATTTTTAGATATTTTTAGATATTTATTTATTAAAGATATATTTATTTTATTGACTTTCATGAATTATTATAAGGTCATTTGGGAATATTTTGAGACAAGTTATTTTTATTTAGGTTCTAGGAGGTTAAAAATATTTTTTAGAATATTTTAGAATTTTTCTAGATTTTATTAGAATTTTTGGGAATTTTTAGATAATTAAAACCTATAGAAATTATATTTCATAGGCTTTGGGAATTTACTGTGACGTCACACGATGATATTTTGTGTTAAAATATTTTATTTACATTCTAGACATTTAGAAATATTTTCTAGAATTTTCTAGGATTTCTCTGGATTTTTCTATAATTTGTTTTGATTTATTTGGACTTAAAATGATTTTTAAATAATTTTCTAAATTAAAATAATTAAATACCCAGAAGTCCACCCAGGGGGGCCACCTGTCAGCGCCAACTGCTACAGTGACCACCTCTCTCTCTCTCTCCTATATATATATTATTATATTCGCACACCCTAATTAAATTCTAACCGCCTTTTGTGGCAGAACTCATCTAGGATTTTCGAATTCCCGAAGTGATTCCCGCCAACCCCGACGTGCTTTTCGTGCCCCATTTTTTTGTTGAATTCTTATCGAGGTAAAATTTCTGAATATGTAATTTATTTTCTTAGATATTATTCCTAAATTTCTGGAAAATTCGTAGAGTGTCAGTTGTCTGAAACTTGACATGTTTCAGTGTTTTTGAGATTTCGGAAGAACAATAAATCAAAATCACAAACTGTTTGAAGTTTCGAAAAGCTAACACAGAGCTCTACGACATATATTTTTGCTAGAAATTATTTCGTTCATCTAGTATTTTATTTATTCTGTTGAACTCAGAATTGATTGGTTGATCACTGTTTTGGTCACGATTAGCAATAACGACGATATATTTGACCAAAGCGTGGTTTTGCAGCACAGTTGATTCCAGCACACTCGTGGTACTGAAATCTTCCAAGGTGCACTTTTAAAATCTAGAGTTCACAATATTTGACTAGATAGTCAACAACACGTTTCAATTTGCGTGCCATGGTTTCCAAAATTAGGAAACATGACTTTTGATGGCCAAACTTGCAAGTTTAGATTATATTCAGATTATTATTAGGTTAAATTAGGTTTTTAAGTGAATTATTCCAGAATTAATTATTATTAGATTAGTAACCCAACTAGCCACTATTCTATGAATTTAGAACTAGAATATTAGAATTGATTTATAGTTTTCTTGCACGGTTCATGGTGCGATATGTGTTATAGGTTGACAGCTCCTAGATCAGTATCCCCTCATCCTCGACTTATAACTACGGTTTGTGCAAGGACCACAGGCATGTATAACTTTCCTTCCTCTACAGTTTTATTTATATGCATTGTATTTCATTTTCCAGTTTTGATTGTTATGGACATGTGCTTTTCGTATTATATTCTGATGAGTTGTTTTCATTGCATATAGCTGTGTTCATGTTTGGCCTTGTGGTTCATATTTGGATTTTCTCACCAGTACCTTGCTTGAGTCGTGTCATAGAACGAGTGCGTGTAGTGAACTGCTATAGTCTTGATTATCGTTTTACACAACCAGAGGGTCCACACTCGGGACGAGGGTTGATCAGTGTACCAGAGAGTCCACACTCAGGACGAGGGTATTTCTCGTGTTCATTAGTACCAGAGAGTCCACACTCTGGACGAGGGTTGACTATTTGCACCAGAGAGTCCACACAAGAGACGAGGGTGTCTTACCGTGATCTAACCAGAGAGTCCATACTTGGGACGAGGGTTAGTGATTGGTTCAAACCCGTGAGTCCACACTCGGAATGAGGGTTTAGTTTTCCATTGATCTCGTGTTTATCGTTCATCGGCAGTTCATTTACACGTAGTTGTTTTAGTATTCGTGTTCGTGTTCGTGTTCGTAGTCATTTGTTGTGTTCCTATTTTTTATTGTTTATTTTTTTGTGTATGATAAAACTGCTAGATAGGCATGTATATTATGTATCTTGCTATGTTCTCTGAGGACCTGATGATCTCTTCAGGCTAGTGATCGCGTGGAGTTAGTTAGCAGTTCTGGATAGCGGATGATTATGACACTTGTGGGTTTCAGATGATTACAATATTGCTTGTGAGATTCAGGTATTTGTCAGTGATATTATATTATTATCCTCTCGTGCTTTCCTTTAAGTATCATGCGATATCCTATTTATTGATTCAGTTTATAGACTCATGTTATATTCATCGGAGTCTTATCGGACATTTTTGCTAGTGGGCTGCAGACCACGACTCATAGTGTCCATTCATGTTTCGTATACTTATTGAAGATTTGAGATATAGATTATATTACCATGATTTGGCAGTAGACCATAGCCTTGACAGCGTTTACGTATTCGAGTCGGGCCGGAGTTCGCTCGATACGTAGCTGGTTTGCTCACGAGCTCGCATCCATAAAGCGGGTGCGGGTCATGACAAGTTTTTTTGGTGGCCCATGTAGGTCAGAGCATATTGTATCGGTTACGTAAATGTACTGATACAAGCCTGCACATCTGATTAAACCATTAGAAATCTCAATCCACTTTGCCTTGGAAATTCTCCTAAAAATTTTTCTACGTCCTTGAAATTTCATATTCGTTCTCGATTTTTCTTCCCTGCCTTCCCGTACCATTGATTCTTGTCCCTTTCTATTCCGAAGTGACGAATGATCGTGTTGTCTATAATTCATCAGAAACTCTTGAGTTATAGTATAACATTGCATGATTATTGAGTTTTGGTTGTTTATAGATATGAAGAATTATAGTTGTCATATGCCAAGATATCAGTCGGTAGAATTGTTAGCAACTAGTTAGAAGATTATAAGATTTTAGTGACCGTGTTTTGAGGAGTGGTGTGACCAAAGGTGGGTAGAAGTCCTCAAGTATTCGGAGTTATAAAATGACTAGAGAAGGTCATAAAATATTTTTGAGAAATTAAATTTGAAGAGATTAAGGTAATAGTAGACTTTGATTTTTAAGGAATAGTTATAAATTAGAATTTTGAGGATGAAATTATTTTTAAGGTGGATAGATTTGTAACTCCTCTTCCCAAAATTTTGTGATATATTTTTTATTTTTTATTTGATTAGTTTACATTTCATTTTTCTATGATCATAGGAGTTGTGACTAAGCCCACAGGTGATTTATGACCATCTTGTGGTCACATGATCTCTAGATAGGGTTTATAAGCATGTTATAGCTATATTATATTTTCCTATAATTTTTAGACATTTTTAGATATTTATTTATTAATGATATATTTATTTTATTGACTTTCATGAATTACTATAAGGTCATTTGGGGCTATTTTGAGACAAGTTATTTTTATTTAGGTTCTAGGAGGTTAAAAAAATTTCTAGAATATTTTAGAATTTTTTGGACTTTATTAGAATTTTGGGAATTTTTAGATAATTAAAACCTATAGAAATTATATTTTATAGGCCTTGGGAATTTACTATGAGGTCACACGATAATATTTTGTGTTAAAATATTTTATTTAGATTCTAGACATTTAGAAATATTTTCTAGAAATTTCTAAGATTTTTCTGGATTTTTCTGTAATTTTTTTGATTTATTTGGACTTAAAATGATTTTTAAATGATTTTCTAAATTAAAATAATTAAATACCCAGAAATCTACACAGGGGGGCCCACCTGTCGGTGCCAACTGCTACAGTGACCGCCTCTCTCTCTCTCCTATATATATTATGAGAAATTTTGAGTGGCACCCCACTTTTGTTTACCATATTTACAGTGCACCCCACAAGTTTACAACAATGTAAGGTACCCCCCACTTTTGACGGTTTCCGTCTCCAACTTACAGTCAACCCCTTTGACCTTTTCATGACCAAAATACCCATGTCTTCTTTTCCGTATCCTCCTATGTTTTCAGTGTCTGCCCCCTCCCCGCCGTCGGCGTGCCTCCGCCGCCCCCATTCGTCGGGCCATAGCGTCGCCACCTTCGTCGACCTCGCCGCCCCCCCTCCCCGGCCTCCCCAACCTCGTCGGGCCCTAGCGATGCCCCCTCTCCCCAACCTCGCCGAGAACTTGCGCAACTTCGCGCGCGTGGTCGGCGTCCGCCTCTCCCTCGACTTCGTCCGCCGCGTGTCCCCGCGGGTCCCCGAAGTCCTCCGCCGCGCTCCTCCGCTTCGTCCGCCCTCAGCTTCGTTCGCCGGCGGCCTCGAGTTCTACTGGGGAGGAGGAGGAGGGGGGCGACGAGGTCGGGGATGGGGGACGGCGAGGTCGGTGAGGTCGGGGAGCGGGGGCGACGAGGTCTGGGAGGGGGTGGCGAGGTCGGAGGGGGGGCGGCAAGGTCGGGGAGGGGGCGGTGAGGTCGGCGAGGTTGGGGAGGGGGGAAGCAAGTTCGGGGAGGTCAAGGAAGGGGGCGGCGAGGTCGGAGAAGAGGGGGTGGGCGGCAGTGGCGAGGGGGGGCGAGAGACACGGTGAAGAAGACAACCGGTCGGGGGTATTTTTGTCAAAAAATTTGGGTCAACCCAGTTGACCGTCCATATTGGACAGAAAAAGTCAAAAGTGGGGGGTATATTACATTGGTTGTAAACTTGTGGGGTGCACTGTAAATATGGTAAACAAAAGTGGGGTGCCACTCAAAATTTCTCATATATTAGTATATTCGCACACCCTAATTAAATTCTAGCCACCTTTTGTGGGAGAACTCATCTAGTGTTTCTGATTTCCCGAAGTGATTCCCGCCACCTCTGACGTGCTTTTCGTGCCTCGTTTTTTTTGTTGGATTCGTGTCGAGGTAAACTTTCTGAATATGTAATTTATTTTCGTAGTATTATTCCTAAATTTCTGGAAAATTCGTAGAGTGTCGGTTGTCCGAAACTTGACACGTTTCGGTGTTTTCGAGATTCCGGAAGAACCAGAAATCAAAATCACGAAACGTTTGAAGTTTCGGAAAGCTAATACAGAGCTCTATGACATATATTTTTCCCAGAAATTATTTCATTCATCTAGTATTTTATTTATTCTATTGAACTCCGAATTGATCGGTTAATCACCGTTTTGGTCACGATTAGCCATAACGGCGATATCTTTTCACCAAAGCGTGATTTTGCGGCACGGTTGATTCCAGCACACTCGTGGCGCTAAAATCTATCAACGTGAACTTTTAAAACCTAGAGTTCATAATATTTGACTAGATAGTCAATGACACGTTTTGATTTGCGTACCATAGTTTCCAAAATTAGGAAACATGACTTTTGATGGCCAAACTTGCATGTTTAGATTATATTCGGATTATTATTAGGTTAAATTAGGTTTTTAAGTGAATTATTCCTGAATTAATTATTATTAGATTAGTAACCCAACTAGCCACTATTCCATGAATTTAGAACTAGAACATTAGAATTGATTTATAGTTTTCATACACGGTTCATGGTGCGATATGTGCTATAGGTTGACATCTCCTAGATCGGCATCCTCTCATCCTCGACTTGTGACTACGGTTTGTGCAAGGACGACAGGCAAGTATACCTTGCCTCCCTCTAAAGTTTTATTTATATGCATTGTATTTCATTTCCCAGTTTGATTGTTATCGACATGTATTTTTCGTATTATATTCTGCTTAGTTGTTTTCATTGCATATAGCCATGTTCATGTTTGGCCTTGTGGTTCACATTTAGAGTTTCTCACCAGTACCTTGCTTGAGTCGTGTCATCGAACGAGTGCGTGTAGTGAACTGCTATAGTCTTGATTATCATTTTACACAACCAGAGAGTCCACACTCGGGACGAGGGTGTTTGTCGTGTTCATTGGCACAGAGAGTCCACACTCGGGATGATGGTTGACCATTTGCACCAGAGAGTCCACACACGGGACGAGGGTGTCTTGCTGTGAGCTAACCAGAGAGTCCACACTCGGGACGAGGGTTAGTGATTAGTTCAAACCCGTGAGTCCAGGGATGAGGGTTTGGTTTTCTATTAATCTCGTGTTCATCGTTCATCGGCAGTTTATTTATACGTAGTTGTTCTAGTATTCGTGTTCGTAGTCATTTGTCGTGTTCTTTTTTTTCTTGTTTATTTTCTTACGCATGATAAAACTGCTAGATCGGCATGTATATTATGTATCTTGCTATGTCCTCTGAGGACCTGATGATCTCTTCAGGTTAGTGATCGCGTCGAGTTAGTTAGCAGTTCTGGATGGCGGATGATTATGACACTTGTGGGTTTCAGATGATTACAATATTGCTTGTGAGATTCAAGTATTTGTCAGTGATGTTACATTGTTATCCTCTCGTGCTTTCCTTTCAGTATCATACAATATCCTATTTATTAATTCAGTTTATAGACTCTTATTATATTCCTTGGAGTCTTATCGGACATTTATGCTAGTGGGCTGCAGACCACGACTCATAGTGTTCATTCATGTTTCGTATACTTATTATGGATTTGAGATATAGATTACATTGCCATGATTTGGTAGTAGACCACAGCCTTGACAGCGTTTACGTATTCGAGTCGGGTCGGAGTTCGCTCGATATGTAGCTAGCTTGCTCACGAGCTCGCGTCCGAAAAGCGGGTGCGGGTCATGACAAAAAATGCTTTCGATATATGGACTGATATGCAGCGACACTCAAAGGAATAGATAGTGTAGAGTCAATTTAGTTAAGAATTTGGACCGAGCAAAATAAATCTTAGACAGTGTATAGGACAGAACAAATAGGTAATATAGACTGTATCATAAAGGAAAATGCTAAAGCTAAGATAATCGGTTTGAACAAGGAATGGGATAATACATTTAAGCTAGGGAATGAACTTAATTATTCTAAGGAACTGGCAGTGAACCACTTAGGAAATTTCATATCCATAGGGACAAATCAAACATGATGTTCAGAGCATTTAGATGTTCAAACATGAACTTTGGATGTTTAAGGACTGAACAATCAAATGCTCAAATCTGAATATCAGAGAAAAACCCAAATGTTGCAGGGATTTAATACTTACATGCAGGGCAATCTATTACAACTGATACTCCAAGATCTGAACTAAGGTATGTGAACTAAATGTATGTAGGTTAAAACTCAAAGTATTAGAGAGTATTATGAAATGGCAGATATGGAGATATGAGAATGTGAGTACGGATACACTAATGATGTGTCTGATACCCAACATCTCATTCGAGCCCTCCACCTCACAAACTTTCGACTGATATATTATGGTATTAGGATAGCTTTCAAATACATGACAGAATCATTAAGGAAACAATGAACAGATCGATATATGCTCGACTGGACATATGGCATGGTCTGGACAGTTAGTTCGAATGGACAAAGTAATTATGTATTTCAACATAACCTAGGGACAAGGATATTATAACCTCATGTTCTAAACTGTCACGACCCAATCCCAAATAATTGGGTCGAACCGGATCATGCCCAGCCTGCACCGTTGTGAGACGGCGGCAGTAAGCTGTTCTATATGCAGGAATTCACAACAACATCTATACATTTATCACAACTCAATATACGGGATTTTAAAAACTTTTATTCAACATCTGAAAAGTACAACTGGAAATAAAAGAACTGAAATAAAATGCTGAATTCAAATTAACAAAACTCCAAAACAATGAAACTGGAAATAACTAGCTAAGTGGTCGGCTCGTCGGCCTCGGGTCTTACGTCCTCCAAGGGGGACTCCGACAACACCACAGGGTACAAAACCGGGTCATAATAGCTATTGTACAATAGCTCAGCATCCCCAGTATCACCTAAAAATGTTGTCTCCAGTCAGGAAGGAGCAAGTACGAATATGTATCTCATATTTCAAGTAATAATGGAAAAGTGCAGGCTAAACAGTTTAAACAATATTTTCCAGCATTCTACAATTGAAAATAATGTGATTTGAATGTGTAATCGTCTATGACCGGCTTGGGTTATACAATAGCGTCCTAGCGACGCGATACGGCTTATTCCCATGTGTAAGAGGGGTAAGCTCGCACATTATGCAATATGAGGGGTATTGGCCATAAACGTTACACTATTTCCCCAATCCCCACAATCAATCAATCAATATCTAAACCCTAGGAGAGGGTTCCGTGTAGCAATGTGGTTTAAACATGAGCTAGACAATTACTAAGTAAAATACAAGAAAACATAACCGTAACTTGCCTCTGTTTAGTTGACTGGATCGGTAAAGTCGGTTCCGAAGAGGATGTCAGGTTCGTCTCCGAGATCCTACAGTTGAGAACCTTGGCTTAGAACCAATATGAAACCATTCTAGGTGTGCTAGTTACAATCTCTAGAAGAAGACCCTAGTCAGGTTTTAAGTTTATTAATTATTCTACCAGAAATCGTCTAACGTCGCAATTCTATGTTCGTTATTATTTAATTAAAATAAGTCGGTTATTGATTAATTGGAAAAATGACAATTACCGGTTAATTTGGCAAAACTTTGTATTTCTTATAATATATATAAAACTAGATTTTTTTCTTAAATGAGAAGATGTGAATTTGTTTAAATAATACAAAATTTTTAATTTTACTAATTATTTAATGTAAAAAAAATGTTATAATTTTCTATATCCAAAATAATGTCTTTTTAATATTTTATGAGTCTATTGACAAACCAACATCCCAGAAAATAAATAAAATCTATTCTACGCAATACAGGGTCGCAGCAAGGAAAATAGAAAACTGGGCTTATGCCATTACAACCTTTACATAAATCGAAATTAAGAATAATAATAAAACTCAGGTGAATCCTGAACGCCGGGAAGCGATCCATTCAGCAGGCCGAAACCCTGCACCAAAAATACTAATAAATATAAATATAATATTAAAGAGTCTCAAAAATTGTCCAATTATTATTTTTAGCTAATGCCTCAACGTCCAGAATTACTGGTTTCGTTTGCATTTCACTAGATCCCATTGACCGGTACAGTCGTCGCCCGAAAAATTCATTTAATAAACCTTTTTGGAAAACCAGTTTTGAAAATCATATATATATATATATATATATATATATATATATATATATATATATATATATAATTTTACAAAAATTAGGCAGCATTTTCTCTATATCTGGAATAACCCAATACTGGGATGTTGTGCCAACCACACAAATAATATCCCAAATCAGGGAAATTACCCATGAATTCATTTCCACCACAAAAATAAATATATAAACCCAACACAGAACATTTCCAAAAGAAATTCGGAAAACCCGAAAATATCACCGAACCCACAAAATAGCTCAGAAATTCCGAAACTAATCGAAGATCTCAAAACCACAGAACTAAATCCGAAAGTCACAGAGCATTGCCGAACTAACTCGAAATTTCCGAGAAGTCACAAAGCTTAAAACCAAAACCAATCACAGCACAATTTCTACCGAAATGAACTTCGAAAATTTTCGAAATTGAGATCGTCTAAACCGAATCCCGTAACGGGATCGGGGACCAAAATCATCATCGACATACTGGGAAGGGACACGAAAATACGAAAATATACCTCAAGTGCTCGGCTAGAGCTCCCAGATGCAATAATAGAGATAGAAAGCCACGTTCCTGCAGACTCGGGAAAGTCCCAACTAGCGGACAGCAGCAGAAAAGCACCGGAACAGCGCTGGACAGTGCTGTTGAAGCAGTTGGGCGCACGCAGGAGGTGCGCGAAGACCGAGGCGGGGTCTGGCCGAAAATGCTGGAGAAAATCGGTGGGCACCGGGCTAAGGCACGTCGGAAACGGCCGAAAGGGCGCTGGCCGGGCACGGGGCGGCCGGGGCGCGCGGCCTGGGCTTGGCCAGAGTTGGACGCCGGAAGACAGCGCCGGGACAGGGAGTCGGCCGGCACGGGGCGGCGTGCGGCCCGGGGAGGCGGCGCGCGGGGGCGCGCGGGAGCACTCGGGTGGCAGGGGCGCCAGAGACGGCACGGGCTGGACGCGGCCGGAGGTGGCACGCACGGAAGGGCGGAGCCGCGGGCTGGGCACGGCCGGAGGTGGCGTGGCTGGGCTCAGGGTCGGGTTGGGGACGTTCTGGAGGGGGAGTAAGTGAGTAGGTGAGGAAAGAGTGAGAGGGAGAGGAGTTATAGAGGCTGGTGGTGGTGGTGTGTGTTATTATAAGGAGAGTGGGAGAATGAGTTGCTGGTGAGGTGTTCGTGAGTGAAGAAAATGAGTTAGAGAGTTGTAGAGGAGAGGAGAATGGGGAGAAGAATAGTGGGGGTGCTGAAGAATATGTAGGGGTGCTGGTCGTGGGTGACCATGCCCAACATGGTATATTTTTTTATAATAATTAATAATAGATATGTAATCAGAATTAAAAAAAAAGAAGGATGGGTTCGGGACGGGATTGGGTTTCGGGAAACCGGGTTCGAACTCGGGTCAGACTCCGGTCACGGGATCGGGGCAGGGACACAATCAAAAATCAACGATAATTTTAAAATAATATTTTTCCTAAATCCGACTAATAAATAATATATAATAATAATAATAGTAATAATAATATATAATAATAATAAATAATAATAACTAAACTAATTATCATCAACTGGTAAAATTCAATAAATTAAAAATCAGGGTTTCATAATCTTCCCTCCTTAGAAAATTTCGTCCTCGAAATTAAAGGCAGGGTTAGGGGTTACCTCAAGTCTCAAACAGATACGGATACTGCTCCCATATCTTATCTTTTCGCTCCCAGGTAGACTCGTCTGGTGAGTTGTGCCGCCACATAACTCTGACTATTGGCGTTACAGAGTTTCGGGTTCTCTTCTCTCCGCTGTCCAATATTGCCACTGGCTTCTCTGGCACTGTAAGGCTGGGTCTAATTTCCAGCTCCGAATGGTCCAAGATGTGGCTCGGGTCCGAAATGTAGCGTCTCAGCTGCGAAACGTAGAAGGCGTTGTGGATGCCTTCGAGACTTGGGGGTAGAGCCACTCGATAAGCTACTTCTCTAATCTTGTTAAGTACTTTAAAAGGACCAATATACCCGGGGCTTAGCTTTCCTGCTCTGTCGAAATGGATGGTTCCTATGGTAGGGGAGATCTTCACGAACACACTGTCTCCTTCTTCAAACTCCAACGGCCGTCAGCTGCTATCGGCCCAATGCTTCTGTCTGTCCTGGGCAATCCTGAGCTTGTCCCTAATCATCATTACCTTCTCTGCTGTATCGGTCGCCATCTCAGGTCCAAGTAATACTCGTTCTCCTACATCGTCCCAAGCAAGTGGAGTGCGGCAACGACGTCCATAGAGTACCTCGAACGGTGTCATACCGATGCTAGCTTGGTAGCTGTTGTTGTAAGAGAACTCTACCAAGTGCAAATGGTCTTCCCAAGACCCTCCAAATTCTAAGATACGGGATCTTAGCACGTCTTCTAGCGTCTGTATTGTTCTCTCTAATTGTCCGTCAGTCTGGGGATGGTAGGCGGTGCTGAACTTCAGTTGCGTTCCCAAACTATCGTGCAAGCTCTTCCAGAAGTGAGAGGTGAACCTGGTATCCCTGTCAGACACAATACTTACCGGAACTCTATGGATCGGGTAGATGTGCCGCATGTACAGTACTGCCAACTTCTCGGTGGATAGACCAACCTTGAAAGGGATAAAGTGAGCTGACTTCGTCAGTCGGTCCACAATAACCCAAATGGCATCCTTCCCTCATTGCGATCGAGGCAGTCCTGACACAAAGTCCATCGTTATGTGCTCCCATTTCCACTCCGGGATGTCTAGCAGCTGCAAAAGTCCTGCTGGTCTCTGTCTGCTAACTTTTACTTGTTGACAAATTAAACATCTAGCTACATACCTGGATACGTCCTTCTTCATTCCGTACCACCACACTATAGTACGCATATTCTGATATATTTTGTTGGCTCCTGGATGTATGGAATACTGCGACTGGTGTGCTTCTTGCATCAGCTCGTTCCTCAGTTCGCCAGTTGGTACGCACAGCCTCGTACCATGCTTCAGTGCTCCGTCGCTGGTGATTGAGAATCCTTCAAGTGTTCCTGCCAGCACTTGATCTCTGAGTTTGGAAAGCGTCTCATCTTGGAATTGTGCCTCCTTGACTCTGTCTATTAGACTTGAACGCACTTGCAACTGCATCATTGTTGAATCAGCTCCTGGTACGATGGCTTCTCTTTCCAGTTTCTTCATTTCCTCTTTGGGCAGTACAATCTCCAGTCCAAGCTTTTCTATGTCCTCCAGCAAATGACGCTCCTTGGTCAAGAACATTGCCATCGGGTATCGACTAAGTGCATCTACAACAACATTTGCCTTACCCGGATGATACTGCAGGTTGATGTCAAAATCCTTCATCAGCTTCAGCCATCGTCACTGTCGCATGTTCAGCTACTTCTGAGTGAAAACATATTTAAGACTTTTGTGGTCTGTAAATATTTCCACTCTCTCTCCATAAAGGTAGTGCTTCCACAGCTTCAATACAAATATAACCGCTGCAAGCTCCAAATCATGCGTGGGATAGTTCTTCTCATGAGTCCGTAATTTTCTAGATGCGTAAGCAATTACTTTCCCGTGTTGTTGAAGAACGCAGCCCAATCCCTTACGGGAAGCATCACTATAAATTGAGAAACCATCGGTACCTACGGGTAGCGCAAGTATCGGCGCCGTTGTAAGCCTCTTCTTCAGTTCCTCAAAAGCTGACTGGCAAGCTTTCGACCAAACAAATTCTTTATTCTTCCTGGTGAGCTTCGTCATCGGCTCAGCAATCCTGGAGAAATCCTTTACAAACTTCCGGTAGTAGCCAGCTAAACCCAAAAAACTTCTGATTTCTGTAACTAAACTTGGTGCAGTCCACTTCTCGATAGCAACTATCTTCATTGGATCCACCGAAATTCCTTCTCCTGTGACAACATGGCCAAGAAAATCCACTTTGTCTAAGAAGAATTTGTATTTAGATAGCTTACCATAGAGCTTCTCCTTCCTTAAAGTTCCCAGACCCTTTCTCAGGTGCTCTTCATGCTCCTCTTCAGTCTTCGAGTAGATCAGAATGTCGTCGATGAAGACAACAACAAATTGATCCAGATATTCATGGAAGACCTTGTTCATAAGGTTCATGAATACTGTAGGGGCATTTGTCAGTCCAAACGGCATGACCAAAAATTCATACTGACCATATTCGGTGTTGAACGTCGTCTTTGGAATATCCTCCTTTCTGACCTTGATTTGATGGTAGCCAAACCTGAGATCTATCTTCAAAAATACTTTAGCTCCACTCAGTTGATCAAACAGGTCGTCAATCCGGGACAGAGGGTACTTGTTCTTGATGGTGATATTGTTCAGCGCCCGGTAATCGATGCACATTCGTACGGTTCCATCCTTCTTAGGCACAAACAAAACTGGTGCTCCCCAAGGTGAAGCCCCATCTCTGATAAATCCTTGTGCCTTCAATTCGTCAATCTGGTCCTTCATCTCCTTTGCCTCCTTGGGGTTGAATCTGTAGCATCCCCGAGAAATATGAGAAGAGTCGGATACTAGGTCGATGGTGAATTCCACACCTCGATCTGGCGGCAATCCTGGAAGACTATCTGGAAAGACGTCCATGAATTCCGCTATGATAGGGTGAGGAGGTCCGGGTTCTTCGGTGATAGAGGAGTAGGTAACACTCTTCATATCTTCCAGAGCTCGAGAGATTTCAAACTCCGGTTCTCCTGGTGGGCTGAAGATTACACATCCTCTGTGACAATCTATCAGCACATGTTGCTCACTTAACCAGTCCATCCCTAGGACTACATCATAGTTGGGCAAGGGCATCACATGTAAGGGTGTTAAAAATTTATGTCCTGAGATAGTTATGGGACAGTTACAAGTCTCGGTGATGGGTATGGGTCCACCACCGGTCATAACTCTATTAATCATCTTGCTAAGTCCCGTATCTAGGTGGTGTACAGAAATGAACTTTGATGATATGAAACTGTGTGATGCACCCGAATCAAATAATGCTAGAGCAGGATGTGAAAACACATAAATGGAACCTGTGATGACATCAGCAGTTGTAGCGCCCTGCTTTCGATAGGCGACGGAACTTCATAATATGCTTGCGCCGAGTCAGATCGGCCGGGAACTTAGATGGCCATTTGACTCGATCGCTAAGCTTGGTAAATGTTAACGCCTTGCGGCATCGATTCAAATTAATTTGGACGAAAGTTACGAGAATCGATCCAACTAATGGAACGACTTCTGTTGGAATAAGTCCTAGATGCAGCGGGCTGCGTCTCGGCGAGTGAGCTCTCTATAAGAGTCCCTTCGACGGGATCAGACCGCTGTACGGTTTTCTTGGAGCTTTGTCGCTGGGCTTGATTGAAGTGCTTTCGCATCGTTTTCATGGATGCAATTACAAATTTCGATGCAAGGGGAAAAGAAGGAAATCTAACAAAGTGTTGGTGCCATTGCAGGAGCTCACATAACTAAGGATTGACGTTGCGTAGCTCGTGGACGGTCGGCACGAAGCAAAGTAATAGGTGGGTGATTCGGCCCCTTCTTTTCTACTCTGTCCCGCAAACTTATTTCTTGCTTCGAATTCATTCAAATCGAACGATGCCAAGTTAATTGCATGCCAATCCACTAAGTCCAAGAACTCGAAAAAACGTATCGATTTAGAGAAATTTACTCTGAAAATACAAGTCTACCATATGAACCAGAAAGTTTAAGGTTCTAGTAAAAAGATAGACTATTTTACGTGCTGCAAAATATTATGAAACGTCGATCGTGGGTTATGATGCCTCGGACAATTTGGTGCCTACGGGATGCTAAATCGGAGTACGGCTTGGGGAAAATGAAACGTTGCATGAGTTGGGAGAAATGATAATGTCGTTCAATACTGTCCGCGCTATACAAAACTGGTTGCATATATAAACTGTTCACGCATTGGCATGGTCATCGATAGCTTGTGCACAAGTTGATATTTTCCTCGAATCGATATCCGGGGCATCGGAATCGACTTGACCTAGGGGGAATGATTAATCGTTCTTCGGCACGGATGCATTTCGGAATCGTCAGTCAAGCTTGCAACCTAGACTGAGGGGGCCAAAATGCCATTGAGATAGTCCCACGTGATGTGTAACATCAATGACCGCATATAAGATAGTAGCATGCTCACCTATTGTCTTATGTAGGTGTGAATATTATCTCTATTTTCATGCAGGGACGAGCACGGCCGTGGTAAAAAATATGATAAACTGTTATGGTTCACTGTATGCTTTATTACGCAAAGATGGCTATCGAATATGAATTGAATTCATTTAGTTCTAATAGAAAGACAACTCTAAAGCATGCCTACCCTAACAATCAGAGTCGGTTTAGACGAGTGGGTTCGTCTCGTCCACTTAGCAAGTGTGCTAATCCCATTCCTCCAATTTTCCCAGGTGCGACGGGCGCGCCCAACTAAACTGGAGCTGAAGTATGGAGAGGCATTTTGAAGCTCTTCTTATGCTGAAGTATTTTGAAGCCAATTCAAGTCGACGGCTTTGTATAAAGGGGCGAATGTATGGGACGACAAGCGTAGTTCAGGCAACTTGTCGAATGTATTTTCTTTATGTTTTCAATCAATGTAGCCGCAACGGCATCCAATGTAATTACGACTTGCACTTCGTTGCAAGCTATGAATGAAAAGCATTTCTATCTTCCTATACTGCATCTTATATTCTGATGTGAATTGTGAAGTTTCGACTTGGCATATTAATATCAAAATGAAAAGATAACAATTTGAGAACTTGTCATCTTGCCTTGCACGAGCGCAACTCCAGGCTCGTGCGGCATCACGCCTTAGCGAGGACGATCGAATCGGCAAAGTAACATCAGGGATGAACGGTTTGTCGACTCGGGGTGTGACAAATTGGTATCAGAGCTCAGTTATGTTTTCTCAGATTTTTGAAATATGTTTCATTGTTGGAATGTCTGTTGCGATGGCTTGATTGAATGCTTGTCGGCATGCTACGTGAAATACAAGTTCCATACAGGTAAGCCCGTAGATATTTTTGAAAAATACTAACGGGTTTACACTGTTTGTAGGAATGACTAACGAAATAAGAAAATCGCTGGCCCAACAACCCAAACTGTAGATAGTACATCGAGCACAAAAAGTACTGGCCCTAGCGAGACGACTATGGAGAAGATGCTACAGTTGATGGAACTGCAGCAGCAATAGCTTCAGATATAATTCAAAGCCCAATTTGAGGCACAACAAAAACAGATGAATGCCCTGACTCAGATAGTGAGCAGAATGGCGGGCAATACCAAGACGACGGACGAAGAGCCCGAGGAAAAGCAAGGTGATCAAGAAGAAGACGAGGAGGAAGAAGGCTCCCCGCAAATGATGAACTCTCCTTCCATGTTCAAAGTGAAGGAGTTTCGCAAAATGAACCCGCCAAAGTTCAACGGCCGAGCAGAGCCCGACGTGATAGTAGGATGGCTCGCAGAGATGGAGGACTTGTTCGATCTCCTCTGCATCGAAGGGTCCCAGAGGGTGGCATGTGGGGTGCTGCAGTTACAACTAAGAGCACATGACTGGTGGGCGGCGAAGAAACAAGAGATCTGTGAAACCGATTCCAACAAAAAGATTTCTTGGGAAATGTTCAAGACAGCCTTCCTTGAGCAGTACGTTCCACGCGCCATCCGTCGATAGAAGGGGGATGAGTTCATGATGTTGAGGCAGGGGAATATGAGTGTTGAAGATTATGATGCAAGCTTCTCGAAACTTGTAAAATTTGTCGGCGCCTTCCTTCCTAACAATGAAGAATGGTGCGAACGTTTTCAGCAAGACCTCAACGACGAACTGCGTAGGGACGTCATGAACCAACGATGCCAAACTTATCGTGAATCCTACGAAGCTGCACTTGATAGCGAGCGGATCTTTGGCCGTATGTCGCAAAGGGACGTGCCTGTCGTTCGTAACAACTTCAACAGGCGTCCTAATGACGCCAGGGGATCGGGAATATCTAAACGTCCGAAAACATTTGATAACCGGGGCCATGGCGGACCACATTGCAGTAAATGCGGTAGACGTGGGCACCGAACCACCGATTGCTTGACAAGAGCCTGCTTCAAGTGTGGCAAGGTAGGTCACATAGCAACATATTGCCCGCAGAAAGTTCAGAATCAACATAACCCACCAGGGAATATTCCGAATCTGCATAAACGCCGATACTGTAAGGCGCAAATGCGGTGCCCGTCAACCAATAGATCCAACGCCATGGAGCTCAAGGCCGAGTTTATGCCTTAACTCGGGATGAGGCGCTTACGTCCGATACGGTTGTAACAGGTATATTACTCTACAAAGATATACCTGCTCGAGTATTATTTGATTCGGGTGCGACGCATAGCTTTATATCTGCTGATTTTGCGAGAGAAAATAAAATAACCATGCAATCACTAGATATAAATATTAGCGTTAGCACTCCATCGGGAATCGATATGCCCACAAACTTTATTTGTAGGGATGGCCACATTTGCATCGGAGGAAGATATCTATCCTTGGATGCCGTCGTACTAGACATCAAAGATTACGACGTAATCCTGGACATGGATTGGTTGGGCGCTTGTCGTACAACGATCGAGTGCGCGGAGAAGAGAGTGGTGTTTCGTCTTCCTGGTGAGACAGAGTTCTCCTATTCGTGCGGTGCGGTCTCGAAGACGGCAATGATGGTGTCGACAATCTCGGCAAGGCGTATGCTGCGTTCCGACTGTACGGGATACTTGGCATCAGTCCGAGACACGCGGAAGGATAATACAAACACAATGCAGACTGATGTTGTGGCAGATTTTCTCGACGTTTTTCCTGACGAGATGCCAGGGATGCCGCCGGATCGAAAAATAGAATTCAGCATCGACACCTTTCCGAATACACGGCCGATATCTAAGGCACCTTACCGAATGGCTCCAGCAGAACTGAAAGAGCTGAAGGTACAATTACAAGAGTTGCTAGACCGTAGATTTATTCGCCCTAGTGTCTCTCCGTGGGGAGCTCCCGTACTGTTCGTGAAGAAGAAGGATGGGTCGTTACGGCTATGCATCGACTATCGGGAACTCAACAAAGCGACCGTACGAAACAAGTATCCTTTGCCGCGAATCGACGACTTGTTTGACCAACTACAAGGCACGGCAATATTTTTAAAAATTGATCTTTGTTCAAGCTATCATCAATTGAAGATCAAGTCCGACGACATATCGAAGTCTGCCTTCCGCACTCGATATGGTCATTACGAATTCCTCGTCATACCGTTCGGTTTGACGAATGCCCCAGCCGCGTTCATGGATCTGATAAACCGAGTCTTCCGACCTCAAATAGATAAATTTGTAGTCATATTCATCGACGATATCCTTGTCTACTCAAAGAATCGTGAAGAACATACGGAATATTTGAAGGCGGTACTGCAGATTCTGCGTGAAAACAAATTGTACGCCAAGCAGAGTAAGTACGAGTTCTGGATGAGTAGCATGACATTCCTCGGGCACGTAATCTCTGTCGAAGGTGTCGCGGTGGCCCTAAAGAAGATTGATGCGGTGGTGGATTAGAAACGACCTGCCTCGGCTAGCGACATTCGGAGTTTCCTGGGCTTAGCGGGCTACTATCGTAGATTCGTACGAAGCTTCTCAAAACTAGCGTCGCCTCTGACTCGCCTCACCCAGAAGGGAGTATTATTTGAATGGAGCGACGACTGTGAATCCAGCTTCCAAGAGTTGAAGCAACGGCTCATCTCAGCTCCAATCCTTGCACTTCCAGACGGTCCAAAAGGCTTTCAGATATTCAGTGACGTGTCGGGAACTGGCCTCGGGTGCGTACTCATGCAGAGAGACAAAGCCATCTCCTACGCTTCACCGCAGTTGAAGCAGCACGAGAAAAACTACCCGACGCACGACCTAGAATTGGCGGCGATCGTCTTTGCGTTGAAGTTATGGCGGCACTACCTCTATGGTGTGGCATGCAGAATTTACACAGATCACAAAAGCCTGAAGTACTTATTTACGCAACGGGAACTCAACCTACGACAGCGACGTTGGCTCGAACTTATAAAAGATTATGAGCTAACGATCGAGTATACACCGGGCAAGGGAAACGTGGTGGCCGACGCACTCAGCAGAATGTTTATGGAAACAATGGCCATAAACAAGAAGATACAGCGAGACCTTAAAGCGATGGGTATTGAACTCGGAATTGAGTATCGACACCTGCACCTAGCTCAACTGAAGTTAGGATCGAGCCTGCTTAGCAAGATAAAGACCGCACAGGAGGACGACTCATTCCTGAAGAAAATGTGCGAGCTGATTTTAACGGGAAGGGATACTGACTTTACGGAAGACGGAGATGGGACGATGCGACTAAAGGGAAGGCTCTGCATTCCTGAAACTGCCGAACTCAGAAAAGAAATTCTGACGGAGGCGCACTATGCAAAGTACTCGTTACATCCTGGAAGCACCAAGATGTACAAGGACTTGCGCAAAAACTTTTGGTGGCACGGCATGAAGAAAGACGTGGCTACATTTATATCGTAATGCATGGCGTGTCAGCAGATGAAGGCGGAACACCAACGGCCAGGCGGCGAGCTGCAGAACATCGCCATTCCCGAGTGGAAGTGGGACAATATCTCGATGGATTTCATTGTGGGATTTTCGAAGACGCCGCAGAAGAATGACGCAATTTAGGTCATTGTTGATAGATTGACCAAGTCGGCTCACTTCATCGCAATCAAAGTAGGATGGAGCATCGATCGGTTAGCACAAATCTACGTCGATGAGATTGTTCGACTGCACGGGGTACCGGCCTCAATAATTTTGGACAGGGACGGGCGATTCCTATCGCATTTCTGGACGAGCCTCCAAGCGACAATAGGGACCAAACTGAACTTTAGTTCGGCGTACCATCCCCAAACAGACGGTCAGACAGAAAGAGTCAATCAGATCTTAGAAGATATGTTACGTCTGTGTGCAATCGACCTAAAGACTAGTTGGGATACGCATTTACCGCTTGCGGAGTTTGCGTATAACAACAGTTATCAGTCGAGCATTCAGATGGCTCCATACGAAGCACTCTACGGGAGGAAGTGTCGTTCGCCGATATGCTGGGATGAAGTCGGAGAGCGACAAGTTCTTGGACCGGAACTGGTGGAGCAGGCCGTCGAAAAGGTCCGCTTGATTCAAGATAGACTCCGCATCGTACAAAGTCGACAAAAGAGCTACGCAGATCTTCGTCGACGACCGCTAGAGTTCTTGGTCGGGGACCATGTGTCTCTGAAAGTAACGCCCATGCACGGTGTGATGCGGTTCGGCGTTAAAAGCAAGTTGAGCCCGAGATTTGTAGGCCCCTTCGAGATCATTGAGCGAGTTGTGACGGTTGCTTATCGGATCGCACTACCTCCTGCCTTAGCTGATGTGCACGATGTTTTCCACGTTTCACAACTTCGAAAATACGTGTACGATCCAAGTCATGTGGTTAGCTTCGATCAGTTGGAGCTACGTACTGACTTGTCTTACTCGGAGGAGCCTATTCAAATTTTGGACCGCAAGGAGAAGGTGCTGCAAAATCGGTCGATGTCATTGGTCCGCGTGCTTTGGCGGAACCATACAGTCGAGGAGTCGACGTGGGAGATGGAGGCGAAGATGAAAGAGAAGAACCCTGCGTTATTCGTTTAAATTAAGGTCAGACCCTTGTTCTTAAGTTTCGGGACGAAACTTTTTCTTAGTGGTATATTATGTAGCGCCCCGCTTTCGATAGGCGATGGAACTTCATAATATGCTTGTGCCGAGTCAGATCGGCCGAAAACTTAGATGGCCATCTGACTCGATCGCTAAGCTTGGTAAACGTTAACGCCTTGCGGCATCGATTCAAATCAATTTGGACGGAAGTTACGAGAATCGATCCAACTAATGGAACGACTTCTGTTGGAATAAGTCCTAGATGCAGTGGGCTGCATCTCGACGAGTAAGCTCTCTATAAGAGTCCCTTCGACGGGACCGGATCGCTATATGGTTTTCTTGGAGCTTTGTCGCTGGGCTTGATTGAAGTGCTTTCGCGTCGTTTTCATGGATGCAATTACAAATTTTGATGCAAGGGGAAAAGAAGGAAATCTAACAAAGTGTTGGTGCCATTGCAGGAGCTCGCGTAACTAAGGATTGACGTTGCGTAGCGCTTGGACGGTCGGCACGAAGCAAAGTAATCGGTGGGTGATTCGGCCCCTTCTTTTCTACTATGTCCCGCAAACTTATTCCTTGCTTCGAATTCATTCAAATCAAACGATACCAAGTTAATTGCATGCCAGTCCACTAAGTCCAAAAACTCGGGAAAACGTATCGATTTAGAGAAATTTACTCTGAAAATACAAGTCTACCACATAACGCAGAAAGTTTAAGGTTCTAGTAAAAAGATAGATTATTTTACGTGCTGCAAAATATTATGAAACGTCGATCGTGGGTTATGATGCCTCGGACAATTTGGTGCCTACGAGATGCTAATCGGAGTACAGCTTGGAGAAAATGAAACGTTGCATGAGTTGGGGGAAATGATAATGTCGTTCAATACTGTCCGCGCTATATAAAACTGGTTGCATATATAAACTGTTCACGCATTGGCATGGTCATGGACAGCTTGTGCACAAGTTGATATTTTCTTCGAATCGATATCCGGGGCATCGGAATCGACTCGACCTACGAGGAATGATTAATCGTGCTTCGGCACTGGTGCATTTCGGAACCATCAGTTAGGCTTGCAACCTAGACTGAGGGGGCCGAAATGCCATTGAGATAGTTTCACGTGATGTGTAACATCAATGACCGTATATAAGATAGTAGCATGCTCACCTATTGTCTTATGCAGGTGTGAATATTATCTCTATTTTCATTCAGGGACGAGCACGGCCGTGGTAAGAAATATGATAAACCGCTATGGTTCACTGTATGCTTTATTACGCAAAGATGGCTATCGAATATGAATTGAATTCATTTAGTTCTAATAGAAAGACAACTCTAAAGCATGCGTACCCTAACAATAATAGTCGGTTTAGACGAGTGGGTTTGTCTCGTCCACTTAGCAAGTGTGCTAATCCCATTTCCCCAATTTCCCCAGGTGCGACGGGCGCGCCCAACTATACTAGAGCTGAAGTACGGAGAGGCGTTTTGAAGCTCTTCCTATGCTGAAGTATTTTGAAGCCAATTCAAGTCGACGGCTTTGTATAAAGGGGCGAATGTATGGGACGACAAGCGTAGTTCAGGCAACTTGTCGAATGTATTTTCTTTATATTTTCAATCAATGTAGCCGCAACGGCATCCAATGTAATTACGACTTGCACTTCGTTGCAAGCTATGAATGAAAAGCTTTTCTATCTTCCTATACTGCGTCTTATATTCTGATATGAATTGTGAAGTTTCGACTTGGCGTATTAATATGAAAATAAAAAGATAACCATTTGAGAACTTGTCATCTTGCCTTGCACGAGCGCAACTCCAGGCTCGTACGGCATCACGCCTTAGCGAGGACGATCGAATCGGCAAAGTAACACCGGGGACGAACGGTTTGTCGACCCGGGGCGTAACAGCAGTGGGTTCCTGCTCTGGTTCTTGCTCGTCTGCTGCTAGGGCAAAAGCTCGCCCGATCTTCTGCTGATGTTGCCTGAACCGTTACTGCGGAGTGGGCAGAGGAGCTCTTTGCTGAGTTGCTCCGGTCCGGTTGAATGCTGTGGGGCAGTCCTTCACTTGGTGGGTGGCAGACCCACAAACTAGGCAGTGTCCCAGTTTCTTCCTGCTGATGCTCGCCTGATGTCCTGGCCTCTTGCAGTAGTCACAGACAGGGATCTGCTTCTGAGGCGTTCTGTCACTGGTCCTTGCCTGATGGTGCTTCTGCTGCTGGTGCGAAGGACTGTTGTTGTTGTTGGGCCTCTTCTAGTTACCCTGGAAGTTGCTAGTTCCAGGATACTCCCTTTTTGAACGAGAAGGTTGGCTCTTCTCTACATCCTGGGCTCGAATCAGAATCTTTTCGTATGTTTTGGTGCCGCCTGCGATCACAGGGGTGCAAATTTCTTCTCTTAGTCCATACGTGAATCTCTTAGCACGATCCTTGGGGTCAGCAACCAAGTTCTTGGCAAAGCGGCTAAGTCAGCCGAACTCTGCCGCATACTCTCCAACCGTCATGTTTCCTTGCTTCAGGTCCTAAAACTGTCTTTCCATCTCCCGCAACTCAGATGTTGGAAAGAACTTCCTGCGAAACAGCCTCTTGAAGGTATCCCAGTCAAGCTGTTTGTCCTGGAGTCGGGGTTCATTCCGGTACCAGGTGCTTGCCACATCTTGCAGCTGGAGTCCTACAGCTTCGGTCTTGAGGTCCTCTGGGAGTCGAACGACGCTCAAGAAACGCTCCATGCTGTCTAGCCATTCATCGGCATAGATGATACCCTCGGTTCCTTTAAATGGTCGAGGGCCCTGCTTCTTAAAACTCTCTATATCTCCGACCTTCACATAATTATACGCCTCTTATCAAATGAATGGCCTAAATGATACATAACTTAATTCCTGGATTTATGTTTACCTTGGCAGGTCGTGGCTCCGATGAAGTTGCTCCTCCTCTCTCGAAGGTAGCCATAGCCACGTTATGGGCATTCTCCATGCCCTCTCTCATGATCGCGGTCTGCTCGCAATGGGCTTCAGCTTGGGCTGCAGTCTGTTCACGATGAGCTTCAGTTTGGACTCTCTGGGCCTCCAGTACTCCTCGTAGCAGGCCTACGAGCTCGGTGGGGTCCATCGGTACTGGTAGGGCAGCTGGTACCGGGGAAGTGCAGGTTCTGCCGTTTGTACTGTAGTAGCGTAAACGGGGCAGGGTGCTGGTGCAGCATGGGGACGGTCAGTCAGCTGCAAGGGAGGAGGGTCCCGGCGTGCTTGAGGAGGTGGGGTGTGATTGGTAGATGACACCTCATCTTCAGCAGGGCCGGAACGGGTAGTTTCCCTTTGGCCATACTCTGGAAGGTTTAGGATGCAATACATAAGCAAGGTATCCTACCAGTCTATAATCAAACAAAAATATTTATATATATAATTCAGACCTATGTTGTGACAAATTAATGTTCTAGTGTTCTAATTGTTTCTATGTATGTTTTCCTAAGTTGTTGTTTCATGGACCTGCAAGGGCCACCACTAAAAACACGTCACGACCCGATTCTAAATAATTGGGTCGAACCGGATCATGCCCAGCCTGCACCGTTGAGAGACGGCGGCGGCAGTAAGCTATTCTATATGCAGGAATTCACAACAACATCTATACATTTGTCACAACTCAATATACGGGATTTTAAAAACTTTTATTCAACATCTGAAAAGTACAACTGGAAATAAAAGAACTGAAATAAAATGCTGAATTCAAATTAACAAAATTTCCAAAACAATGAAACTGGAAACTGGAAATTGTAGAACCCTAGAGGGGGGTGAATAGGGTAATAAAAAATAACTAGAGCAACAGAAGCAATATATGAAAAATAAAAATAAAGAGTGAGAAGATCAAATACAAGATGTATCCTGGTATCCTCGCTTGAGGCAATCCAGTCCCGGAACTCTCTCCGGCTTAAATCCACTATTTAATCAAATAGTACACACGAGTTTGGATCCGAAGAACTCGCCAACTTCAACACGAGTTTGGATCCGAAGACTCGCCAACTTCAACACACGAGTTTTCTTACGAAGGCTCGCCAACTTCAAACAAATGAGAAGAGAACTTGTTGATCTTCTAACACGTGAAGATCGAAAATTACAACTCTTAAATACTCTAGCACTTTGGGAGAGGATGACAATTAAAAGCTTGGTAGAGTATTAATGGTGGAGCTCTTGGTTGTTTGGAAAATTTATGGCAAGAGTTGGTGAAGGCCTCATGAGAGAGAGAGAGAGCTTTCATTTATAGAGAAACCAAGAGTGGGTGGCATTTAATACTCTGGATACAACCAGACCGGCATACCGTCGGTATACAGCGTCATACCGTCGGTATACCGGCCAAATAGTAACGGTCATATTAATGACCGTTTGAGAGCATTAAATGCGGCCATTAATGCTAGTCAGAGTAATTCAAAAATCAAATATTTATAACCCGGTATACCGTCGGTATGCCGCGGCATACCGTCGGTATACCGACGTTTTATCACAGAACGTTTTCAGGCAAACAAAACGGTATACCGCCGGTATGCTGGAGCATACCGTCGGTATGCCGACGTTTTATCACAGAACGTTTTTGTGGTCCACTAAGCGGTATACCGCCGGTATGCCGACACTTTGTCACAGCAAGTTTGTGGGTGATAAAAACGGTATATCGTCGGTATGCCTGAGCATACCGCCGGTATGCCGACAATTTGTCACAACAACTTTGTGGACGATAAAAACGGTATACCGCCGGTATGCCGGAGCATACCGCCGGTATGCCTCTCTGTAAGAAATTGATTTTTGACTTATGCTTTTACTTTGTCATCCATCCTTAAGTGTTTACAGATATACCTAGACTTTGTACAGACTCGAAGACTCTAAGCAGGAGGAAGCCGTCCTATGCAAGGAGCGCCGGTATCTGCTTCAGTCTTCAATACAAAGGATGGTAGCACTTGAAATGAAAGACTTTATGTAGTAGAGCTTCTGAGAAGATATGAATCTGAAGACATAGAAAACTCAACTACGAAGATGCTGTTAATATATCAAAATAAAATGTGCCAACAATCTCTCCCATTTTGATAATTGACAAAATAGAGAGATAGCATCTTCAGGGAGTAACTCCCCCGTAGGTAGACAACTCCCCCTCAATACGTTTTCTCCCCCTTTGTCACTTAGTCAAAGATGGAGAAAAAATAGAAATAAAATATAGCAATAATAAGGACAAGAGCATAGAATAGAAAGCATGTATTGATATATGGAAGTTAAAGATTAATACATGCAAGACACGCATACTACATAAGACAATTTAAAAGACTCTCCTCTACGAGAGTTTACCAACAAGAGAAAGACAAATACCAAGTCCCCGTAGGACTGCAAACTACTAGATCCAACCAAACATAGGTCCCCGAAGGACTGCAAAAGACATAATAACAACAAACACACAAAACTAAGACACTCATTATTCGACACCATCATCAAAAGAAAGCCACACCTAATCATCCGCCGGATCGTCCCCACCATCCTGAGCCTGGTGAAAAGTGCCATAAGGATCAATGCCGTCCGGGTACATGAACCCATAGGCATTGGGATCGGAAAAGCACGAGGCCTGGTACATTGGATTTTGAAGATTCAGATCCAAAAACATGTCCCTGTCCTGAATAGTGCGCTGAATAAAATATGCTTGGTCATGGAAGCGGGACTGAATCAGAGTGCCAAGGCCACGAGTGTGA
Organism: Iris pallida; assembly: GCA_029216955.1. NCBI lineage: Eukaryota > Viridiplantae > Streptophyta > Magnoliopsida > Asparagales > Iridaceae > Iris > Iris pallida. The sequence goes on along the minus strand of JANAVB010011200.1, from coordinate 1,225,965 downwards.
GCCCTCATCTGTTCCTTTGTCTGCGCCATACGCATGTCGAAATGCTACTAAGTCTGCGGCATGTAGCGGCCGGAGGCAGGAGGAGTAGATGCGGGAGCAGCAGGAGTGGAAGCTGGCGGCTCTTGGGAAGAAGAAGCACGCGAAGTGGAGGCACCACTAGCGGAGCGAAAAACAGCGAGGTAGGAAGGGACGCCGTTCGAGGAGCAAAGAGAGAGATCGACTTGCTTGGCTTCCAGAAGGAGAGTGATTAGGGAGCCGTAATAAAGGTTCTGCTTCCCCGCTGGCATGACACCTTTGAAGGCATGAAGGAGAGTCCTGGGAAAAGAGAAAGACTTTCGTGCATAGAGATAGTACACGCACACCAGGGCATCGTCGGTAATGGCGTCATAGTTGCCGCCCTTTGGATAAAGTGTGTGGCACACAATCCTATTGATCTCGTAGTAAAATGGCTCCTGCTGTGCAGAAAGGGCCAGGATAGTAGAATGGTTGGGGCCCTTGCAAATGATGTGGCAGAACTCGTCGAAGGGGGACGCCGCCGAAGAGTGAAGAGCAGCCAAGGATGGCAGAGCTTCGCATCTGTCCGGGATGCCAAGGATGTTGCCGATGTCCCGAGACATGAGACGGAAATGACGATCGTTGAACATCGACTGTATGGCACCGTGCCCGTCGTCCGGGACCAAGTTGCAGTAGAAGAGACGGACGACGGCAGGGTAGACGGGTATCTGACGCCGAAGGAGGCAAGATAGTCCGGCCTCGTCGAATAGAGAGACATGGCCGGAAAAGAGATTCCAATTGATTGCTCGACCCTTGAAGACATTATGGTGGACGAAGTATTGAAACCAAGTCTCGGCCGCCAAGGAGGAGAAAAAGACCCGCTGATCATATCCGTGAGGGAGAGCCACCGGAGTGAAGGGATTGAAAAAGGTGGAGGAGGAGCGGGGACGCTTCGGATTGGCCATGAAGGAAAGTTGGAGGAGGAGGTTAGGGTTTGAGGTGAGGATGAGAGGTGTAGGGAGAAGAAGTAAAAAATAGGGTTTTAATAGAGAAGGAGGGAGGTGAACGGTTGGAGTTGGGAATGGGAAGGTTGAATTTAAAATGAAGGAGATTAAGGAGGAGTTATGGGGAAGTAGAGGGGATGGGTGGTTAATAAGATTGGAAGTTATGATATGGGGAAGAGGAGAGGAGTATATGGTTAATAAATGGGGAAAGGATTGATGTGAAAGGGTATTAATGAGAGAAAGAGGGAATAAAGTGGGAAAGAAGAAAAATGGGCCCAGATTTTGAGTTGGAACAACTGTCCGCCACGAACCGGCATACCATCGGTATACCGACGGTATGCCGAGTTTTGAGACAGAACCTAATTCTGAATCAAAAACGGCATGTCGTCGGTATACCGTCGTATACCGTCGGTGTGCCGGCCAAGAAGAATTATGGGTCAAAAGATAAAATGCCTAATTCTCGGCAAAGGAAAGTGAAGCGATCTTCCGGGAGCGGTTTGGTGAAAATATCGGCTAACTGATAAGTAGTGTCAATAAATTCAAGACGAATATCCCCATTTTGTTGATGGTCACGAAGAAAATGGTGTCTAATTTCAATGTGCTTCGTACGTGAGTGACAAATCGGGTTTTTTGTGAGATTGATCGATCTAGTGTTATCACATTTAATAGGGGTGCAAGTATGAGAAATGCCATAATCTATAAGTGTTTGTGACATCCAAAGAATTTGTGCACAACAGCAACCAGCCGCAATATATTCGGCCTCAGTGGTTAAAAGAGCAACAAAATTTTGTTTCTTACTAAACTACGATACCAAGGATTTCCCAAGGAATTGGCATGTGCCGCTAGTGCTTTTTCGGCCAATCTTGCATCCGGCAAAATTTGCATCCGAGAAGCCGTGAAGCTCAAAGGATGAAGATTTCGGATACCAAAGTCCCATGTTCACGGTACCTTTGAGATATCAAAAAATACGCTTTACGGCACATAAGTGCGATTCCTTTGGATTTGCTTGATAACGTGCACAAAGACATACACTAAACATGATATCAGGACGGCTAGCAGTGAGATAAAGTAGACTACCAATCATACCTCGATACTTACGAATGTCAACCGATGTGCCATCTTCATCATGGTCAAGCTTTGTCATTGTTGCCATAGGAGTCCTCATTGATTTGGATGAGTCAAGTTCGAAACGCTTGAGGAGATCCTTTGTATATTTTGCTTGATTGATGAAGGTCCCTTTGGGTCCTTGTTTGATTTGTAATCCCAAAAAGAATGATAGCTCACCCATCATACTCATTTCAAATTCTTCCTGTATAACTTTAGCAAATTCTACACAAAGTGTGTTGTTAGTAGAACCAAAAATAATGTCATCGACATAAATTTGAACCAATAAGAGAGTGCCATTATGGGATTTGATAAATAGTTTTGTGTCGACTTTCCCCTTTGAAAAATTGTGTGAAACAAGAAAGGAGCTAAGGCGCTCATACCAAGCACGGAGAGCTTGTTTGAGGCCATGAAGGACTTTGTGGAGTTTGAACACGTGATTAGGAAATTAAAAATCTTCAAAGTCGAGAGGTTGTTTAACATAAACTTCCTCTTTAATAATACCATTCAGAAAATCACTCTTAACATCCATTTGAAAGAGCTTAAAGTCATTAAAACAAGCAAAAGCACAAAGCATACGAATGGATTCAAGACGTACAACCAGAGCATAGGTTTCGTCGTAGTCAATGCCTTCATCTTGGTTATAGCCTTGAGCAACCAATCGGGCCTTGTTACGAGTCACTAACCCATCTTCATTAAGTTTGTTGCGAAACACCCATTTAGTTCCAATGATGGGGTGATTGCTAGGTTTTGGGACAAGTTCCCAAACCTTGTTTCGCTCAAATTGATTTAACTCCTCTTGCATTGCTATCATCCAAAATTCATCAAGAAAAGCATCATTAACATTTTTAGGCTCTATTTGAGAGATAAAAGCCACGTTTGTACAAAGATCACAAGTGGAGGATCTAGTGCTAACACTGGATAAAGGATCCCCAATGATAAGTTCCTTAGGATGATTGGTGACAAATCTCTATTCTTTTGGGAGATCCTTTTGAGGAGGCTCGAGAGGAGGAGACTCTTTTATTGGAGTCACAACTTCATTATTAGATGAAGAAGGACGATCTTCAATAGAGGAGTTTTCCAACCCAAACGAGATGTCATCAATATCCTCGGAAGAGGAGAATGTAGAAGAGTTAAGTTCATTAAAAGAGACATTGATTGACTCTTCGACAACAAGACTTCTTTTATTAAAAACACGAAAACCTTTACTATGAGTAGAGTATCCAAGGAATATTCCTTCATAGACTTTTTCTTCAAACTTGCCTAGGTTATCCTTGGTATTCAAAATAAAACAATTACAACCAAAAACTTTAAAATATTCAATAGAGGGAATTTTGTCAAACCAAAGCTCATATGGAGTCTTCTTAGAAATAGGTCTAATCAAGACCCTATTTATAACATGACATTCCGTATTAACGGCTTCCGCCCAAAAATATTGAGGGAGCTTATATTGGTTTAACATAACCCGGGCCATATCGCCAAGGGTTCTATTCTTTATCTCCACAACACCATTTTGTTGAGGAGTTCGTGGACAAGCAAAATCATGTCCAAAACCATTCTTTTCACAAAATCTTTTGAAATCGACATTGTCAAATTCTCCTCCATGATCACTTATAATCTTGTTAATAGAAAAACCTTTCTCATTTTGAACACGTTTACAAAAAGCAACAAATTCACGAAAAGTATCACTTTTGTAAGCAAGAAAAATACCCCAAGTAAATCTCGAAAAATCATCAACCAAAACAAAAGCATAAAGCTTGCCTCCAAGGCTAGCAACTCTACTAGGACCAAAAAGATCCATATGGATAAGTTGAAGAGGTCTAGAAGTACTCACAGAGTTGATTGATTTGAAGGATGACTTTGTTAACTTACTCTTCTCGCATTCTTCACACACCATATCCTTTTTGAACGGGATACTTGGGAGTCCTCTTACGAGCTTCTTGGTAGCAAGACGAGAGATGGTATCCATGTTGACGTGTCCGAGCCTCATGTGCCAAAGCCAACTCTCATCGTTCTTAGCAACTGTCACGACCCGTACCCGCTTTTCGGATACGAAGCGTGTCCAAGCCCAGCTACGCATCGAGCGGACTCCAGCCCGACTCGAATACGTAAACGCTGTCAAGGCTATGATGTACTGCCAAAACATGGCAAATAAATCTATATATCAATCCACAATAAGAATATGAAACATAAATGAACACTATGGGTCGTGGTCTGCAGCCCACTAGCATAAATATCCGATAAGACTCTAAAGAATATAACAAGAGTCTACAACTGAAACAAGGAACATGATATCTCATGATAAGGAATGAGAAGCACGAGCAGATAATAAACATAATAACGGTACCTGAATTCTGCAAGAACCGCAAATCCTCTGCTATCCAGAACTACTAGCTAACTCCATGCAACCGCTAAACCTGAAGAGATCATCAGGTCCTCAGAGGACATAGCAAGATACATAATATACATGCCTATCTAACAGTTTTATCATGCGCAAGGAAATAAACAAGAAAGAACAAGGACAACGCAAATGACTACGAACACTAGAACAACTACGTATAAATGAACTGTCGGATGAACGATAATCATGAGATCAATGGGAGAAACCAAACCCTCATCCCGAGTGTGGACTCACGGGTTTGAACTAAACACTAACCCTCGTCCCGAGTGTGGACTCTCTGGTTAGTACTAACCCTCGTCCCGAGTGTGGACTCTCTGGTTAGTTCACGACAAGGCACCCTCGTCCCGAGTGTGGACTCTCTGGTGCAAATAATCGACATTCTAGTCCCTAGCGTGGACTTACGGATGTAAACACCCTCGTCCCAAGCGTGGACTCTCTGGTGCAAGTAATCGACATCCTAGTCCCTAGCGTGGACTCACGGATGTAAACACCCTCGTCCCGAGCGTGGACTCTCTGGTACAAGTCAAGTCAAGTCAAGTCTACACCCTCGTCCCGAGCGTGGACTCTCTGGTGCAAATAATCGACATCCTAGTCCCTAGCGTGGACTCACGGATGTAAACAGATCAAGAAAAACACCCTCGTCCCGTGTGTGGACTCTTTGGTACCAAGGACACAATGTCAAGGATTTAGCAGTTCACTTATACATACTCGTTCTATGACACGACTCAAGCAAGGTACTGACGAGAACTCCAAATATGAAACACAAGGCCAAAACATGAACATGGCTATAAACAATAAAAATAACTCCACAGAAATAACACGAAAAGCACATGTCCATAAATAATCAAATGACTGAAAAACAAAAGAAATTGCATGTAAGTAAAAATGTAGAGGAAGGCAAGGTATACTTGCCTGGAGGTTGCACGCAGATCCAATAACAATCTAGTCCACTGCTAAGCCATAAGGTCCAAATCATCACAACTGTCTCCGAAAGCTGAAACAGACAATACCAACAGTCTCAGAATAGTCAAATTAGTTAGGATTGCCTGTCTTTAAGTCTAATTCTGGACACAAGGGCAAAACGATAATTTCGGACAAAAATGATGTCCGTCGTTGGACCCGTTTTGCACCGAAAAGCGTGCCAGAGTCAACGGTCTCTAAAGTCATCAAACTATATGTCTACGGATCCAGTTTTCCGATACGAACCCAACCGTATGTCCAGAGTTGGATTCCGGCGGGCCGTGCATAAAATCGTCCGTTGAGTGGAACCGCGGGGTCCGCAAAACGGTGATTTTATCAACAGTCTCAGAATCGGACCAAACTTGGCATGCAGGACCAAAAAAATGATACGGTCCTGTTGGTGCAAGTTTCGTCTCGATCTGACGAACGTGCACAAAGTAATTGAGAAATTTGCAACGTATACGATACGGTAAATTTCGACAGATACACATCAAATTCGTCGCACACACGCGACCAATTTGAATTCCGCCAAAGCCCACACGACCACGAAGCCGTTACACAGCTTTCGATGCTTTCGGTTCGCGGCCATGTCGTCCGGATTGGCGTGACGCACGTCGTGTGGAGCGATTTTATTATTTTTGAAACAAGTTTTTCTCTAATTTTGGGATTCGATTTCTCGACGTGTTGTCGATGATTTTCAAATCTACGAAAAGGGTTATAAAGCCCTATATGTAGTCTAGGACTGCCTTCAAAAGGATTTTCTAATATGATATTGGATCGATCAGAATCGATCGTCAAGTGTGGGTGATTGGACTGTCTTAGGCCTTGTTTTGAGCAGGATTTTTCGTAATATTTGCGTTGATTTTCCGATCGATCCAGCACACTATAATTTAATCTATTTAAAGGAACACGAAGGTGGTTATATTGGGGTCATACCTGAGCAATCGGCTCGACGAACGGTCGACTGATCGCGGAGAATTCTCCGTGCGAAGTCATCCCTCCCAACCACCAAAACTGTCAATACTGTGCGGTGCTGCTGTCCTTGTGTGTGGCTTGGCCGCACGCACAGACTGTCTTGGCGGTGCTCTGGTCGCGCGCCGGCGACCCACAGGCGCGGCGGCGGCGTCGATGTCGGGGTTGCTTGGTGTTAGGGTTTAGAGTTTGAGGAGTTTCCACGAAACCTCTCTGTCGATCATTATATACAGTCGGTCGGGTCTGTGTGGGGAGGGAGAGATGGGCTCTGCTTGTTGAGGGGATTAGTACCTGTGGGGTTCAGCTGGGTTCGATCCCAGGAGTGGGGCCTGTGGGCTTTCCATTCGGTTGCTGTTGTGTAGGGAACTGGTTGGGACTAGCCTGGGCTCGGTTCAATGCTCGGGTAGGAGCTGTATGTATTCCCAGAGGATGGTATTATGTGACTCAGGGAAGTTCAATTCACTAAGTTATGCAATGTCAACATCGTTTACATATATAACCTTCAGATGCAGTAGGAATTACAAGTCATTGATTGCAAAACCCCAAAGGCATTCTGAATTAATGGGCCGGCTTACTGCTATTCTCTGTTTTCTTTTCTTTTTCTTTTTCTATTTCTTTTTTCCTTTTGTTTTAGCAATTAATCCTATATATGTTTATATATATTCAGATATATACATATACACTTATATGTATACGTATATTCCTATAAACTTATATATACACGTATACATTCACATATATATACATATTTATATATACATAAACATACACACATATACATATATATTTATATATAAATACACATAAACTCATATGTAGTATACATTTATATACACCTACACCTGTATAATAATAATAATAATAATAATAATAATAATAATAATAATAATAATAATAATGGTAATAATACAAAAATCAATAAACCAATAATGGTGTATATACCATTATGCACCGTCCAATAATCCCAAAAATGTGCAAGGACCTAATTATATAAATATTATTGAATATCCACTAATAACGATATTCATAATATTTAATTAACGAATATTTAGAAAATATTCAATGGATCATTAGAACGAAATACAACACAATCATACCAAAATACACCAACACGAATGTCGTTGGACGTAGAGTATGACTACATGGGCTTGGGCTTGTTTTGGGTCAATCTGGACTAGTTCGGTGCAACCGGGTTCCCTAAAACTCAATAATATAAATAATAAATAAATAATCTTCGGTAAGGGTTACGTCGCAACTTGGCCTGGTTTTTCTAGTTAGGACATCACTATGGCATCGGCCTTCCTTACCAGGACTAATACACTAGTCAAAGCACACTGCTACATCTCCCGTGCCACAAATCCTAGTCGTCTAGTACTTCAAAACTCAATTATGGCTAAAGTCATATACCATAATAATAACTAAATAATTAATTCTAAAATTCTAAAAATCACAATTTAAATCAATATAAATAAAATGACAAAATATTTCAAAATTCCGGGAAGGGGAGCTACAAATCTACCCACCTTAAAAATAATTTCGTCCTCGAAATTCCAATTTCTAATTATTCCTAAAATTCAAAAGGAAGTCTAATATTATCTAAATCTCCTTAAATTTAACTCCTCAAAAATAGTTTACAACCTTCCCCTAGCAATTTTGCTAACTACGAAATCTCGAGGACTTCTACCCACATTTGGTCACACTACTCCTCAAAACAAGGTCACTAGAATCTTATGGTCTTCTAACTAGTGACTAATAATTCTACCAAAATATCTAGGACATATGGTACCTATAATCCCTCATATATATAAACAACCAAATATTCAAAATCAAGCAATATTCTAATATAACTTAGGAATCTCTGATGAATTCTAGACAGCACGATCATTCGTCACCTCGAAATAGGAAGGGACGAGAGTCAATGGTACGGAAAGCAAGGAAGTATATTTGAGAGCAAATATGGAGTTTTCAAGGACGTAGAGAATTTCTAGGAGAATTTCCAAAACAGAGTGGATTGAGATTTTTAGGGTCTAGTCAAGGTTGCAGGCTTGTACCAGTACAGTTACGTAACCGATACGATATGCTCTGGCCTGCATGGACCACCAAAAAAACTTGTCACGACCCGCACCCGCTTTTCGGATACGAAGCGTGTCCAAGCCCAGCTACGCATCGAGCGGACTCCAGCCCGACTCGAATACGTAAACGCTGTCAAGGCTATGATGTACTGCCAAAACATGGCAAACAAATCTATATCTCAATCCACAATAAGAATATGAAACATGAATGAACACTATGGGTCGTGGTCTGCAGCCCACTAGCAAAAATGTCCGATAAGACTCTAAAGAATATAATAAGAGTCTACAACTGAAACAAGGAACATGATATCTCATGATAAGGAATGAGAAGCACGAGCAGATAATAAACATAACAATGGTACCTGAATTCTGCAAGAATCGCAAATCCTCTGCCATCCAGAACTACTAGCTAACTCCATGCAACCGCTAAACCTGAAGAGATCATCAGGTCCTCAGAGGACATAGCAAGATACATAATATATATGCCTATCTAACAGTTTTATCATGCACAAGAAAATAAACAAGAAAGAACAAGAACAAGGCAAATGACTACGAACACAAACACGAACACGAATACGAACACTAGAACAACTACGTATAAATGAACTGCCGGATGAACGATAATCATGAGATCAATGGGAGAAACCAAACCCTCATCCCGAGTGTGGACTCACGGGTTTGAACTAAACACTAACCCTGTCACGACCCGCACCCGCTAAAAGGGCACGTAACGCGACAACGCCTATCCCTCACCGTAAAAACGGCATGGAACGCTGTAGATTTTCTAGTCTGACAACAGTTTATATATATAACAAAACCTGTCAAAAATATGGTCAACTCCGAACGGAGGACAAGCAGTGAATATATATAAGTACTCAATCACAAATCTAAGATAACAAAGTAAAGACTGAAAGGTAAAGACAACAAGACGATAATAAAATAATAACCTGTCAAGTCCAACACAAATAATATACAAGTCTAAGTCCCAGTCTCTAATACAATCCATAATAATAACAGTCTCAAAAGTAGCTGGAGACAAAGTCCAGTATAAGAGACCTACTCTAACTAAGCAATAGGTAAGGTCTCGCCAGGCGGAGCTAAGCCCTGCTGAACCAAGGTCTCTAAGTCTACGCCCACTACGTCAACCGGACCGTAGTAGGTAGGACAATCCTCCTCGCCACAATCTGTAAAATTTTGTCAACATATCCAGTCAGGATGGAACGAGCACAAATCTCCATAACAGTTCTAGTTAGACGATATTGAAAATATAGCAGTAAATAGAGAGAATCTACGAGATAAATAATGTGTACATGAATCATGGTAAGACATATCAAGACTGTAATCTGAATGTAAGAACAGAGAAAAATAGTATAAATCATGTACAAGAATCTGGAACTATATCTATGTGAGTTTAGTATTAGTTTCAACATGTGATCGGCTTAGAACTTGATACAATGTTTGGCCTGGCTAATCATACGTGAGTGTATGATTAACACTATACAATGATGATACAATAATATCTGTGGGGTATTGACCACATATCTATGCTAACACCTCCATCCCTGACTAATATAGTGGATCTAGTCATGACACGTCATGATACATATTCTCTGAGAGGGTAGCTAGCCTTCGCAGGAATCATATCTATACAATGAACAATAAACAATGTAGACTTGCCCAGTATATACCATATATAAGAGGAATAACATCTTATGACGGGATCCAGACAAATATCAATCCGTGTGAACAATGTGTCAAGAGAACAAGGATAATCTGCACTAAATACTAGAAACAAATACGATACCATAAAATAGAAATATTATCAGAAAATGTACTCACCTGTACTGTGATAGATAAGTCGACTGAGTCCAAGAACAGTGCCTCGAGGACCTATAGATGGAATACTGTATCAATATAATGGTTTGGAAGTGAAATTAAGTCATACTGAGTCAAAATAGGTCAAGACACGTCAACCTAAGTCAATCTAGGTCAAACAAGGTCAAACTAGATTGTACAGGGTCAATCTAAGTCATATTAGACCTAACAAAGTCATACTAGGTCAAGACAAGTCTAGTTGGGTCATATTTGGTCATGGGAGGACATTGGAAATCCATCCGAATCAAACTAGGTCGAAAATTGGCTTACCGTTGACTTTTGGTCAACGGGTCAACTCTGGTCAACTCTAGGTCAACTCTAGGTCAACCCTAGGTCATTGGTGACTAACAGTTGACGTTTGGTCAACTGTCCAAGTTAAATGGAATTTGAGACTAAATTGGGTAAAGTGTTGACCCATAGTTGACTTTTTGTCTAAAAAGTCAACCGTGGTCAACCGGGATCAAGACTAGGTCTAGACAGCTATTTCTACTCATTACCAATCTCTACAACCCATATCCAAGTCCATCTTGGACTTCGATACTCATATCTTGGCCATAGGCCAATTATCTATTTTACCCTTAAAAAGGGCAAAATTCTACCTTCGGCGATTTTCTAGTTAGTCTACCTACGCTTGATATTTTGACCCGATCTCCCTAGGGTAGTATGATACTAGCCTATAGGTTCATTACCTACCAAAATACCTAGGTAGAGTGGACGTCTAGTCCATGATACGGCCCATTGCCGATATCTTGAATATTTCAAGATACGCAATGGTACGGCGCGATTCCGGCGCCCTACAACCCCGATTTCCACTCGGGAGCCTACCCGCAAAAATCTAAATCACGTATCCTAGGCCTACGTCAAGTTTCATCGCGATCCGATACTCCGGGCTCAAATTCGCCCTCTAACTCGATTTCTCCTAAAAACCTATTCTTCTAATTCCTCTTCCTTCCTTCCTTCTTCTTTTAAATTCTCTTCCTAATCTAACTTCTTCTATTTTCCTATTCTAATTTCCTCTTCTCATTCTTTTCCTATTCTTATTTCTCCCCTTCTTTCCTTTTCTACTTTTCTTCTTCTAATCTTCTAACTCTTTCCTTTCTAATTCTCTTCCTCTTATTTTCTTCTAACTTCCCCTAATTTCTAACTCTCTAATCCTCTATATATATCTATCAAATTTCCCACAACTCAGCACTCTAACAAATAATCCCCCTAACATATCAATACCTTAACTTATCAATATATATACATTCTAACATATTAACATATTCCTTCTAACATCCTCTACTAGCAATACCTTAACTCCTACATATCCAACATAACATATACTCTAACATTATCTATATCCTAAGATACTATATCTAATATATGAAGTCTAACTCTAACTCTAAAACTAAGATGCTACTAGCTAACATCTAACTAGATAACTTAGTATCTTAACACAACTCACCATTACCTTACCCTCTACATAGGTAAATACCCTTTACCTTACCCTTACCTCATTACCTTGCCAAGGTAGACCCATTACCTTGGCACACCACTCATGATACCCTTTAATATATATCTAACTAGTATCCAACTCTAACTACTAACTCTAATATTTATATTCCAACCAAAACTAACATATCCTAAGACTAACATATTATCTTAATCTTAACCATATTTTTCTTACCAAGGTAAACCTATTACCTTAGCCTCTAACCAATACTCTACCTATAAACCCTCGCTCTACTCATCCTCCAATACTTCTCTAAGGTGTTCTAACACTCTACCCTCGTATCTCGATACCATACCATGGTATCTTAACACTCAAACTTGGTATCTTGAAGTATCAAGATACCTTACCCTATACATAGGGTAAATCCTATTTACCTTGTGATACCTTCTCGGTATCACAAGAGACCACTCGATTCTAACTCCCACTCTAGCCCATGACCAATCTATACCTCTATCTCTAATCCTAACTCAAATCCAAGTATCAAATCCATGTATCTTAACCTCTATGGGAATACCTTAACATAGTATTTACCTTAACACATAACATGCTAACATGAACTTAGCTTATTTTCTACCACCCTAACCACTAATTTTCCCACCAACTTACACTCTTCTAACACTCACAAATATATGGGTTGTATAGTAGATATTTTGGTGGATATAGGAGGGATACTTTGGGGACTTATTGGGGGATGTATAGGGGTCAAATGGGGGTGCAAACATGGCCCAAACTGCTGCTGCTGCTAAAATTCCTGCTGTTGTTGCTCTTCTTCTTCTACTACTCCTTCATCCATTCTTTCTCTCATTCATTCATCCTTCCATTCATTCATTCACTCACTCTTCTATTCACTCCTCCTCTACCTATCCATCTATATATATATATATACACACACACACATATATATATATATATAAACACACATACATACACATATATATAAATACATATACACACATTTATATATATATATATATATACATATAGACACACACACTCTCACAAACACATACACACACACTCTCATGAGCTCACTCACACTCTCACCACCACCACCATGACACACCACCACCACCACCATTCTCTACACACACACACACAAATACATATATACAAATACTTACATATATATATATATATATATATATATATATATATATATATATATATATATATATATATATATATATATATATACATCCCACTCTAATTAGAAAACCCCCTAATTAATCCTCTAACCTAGATTATTAGGAATCCTAACAAATTTATGGGCAAAGTGTAGAGAATCCTCTTCTCTACACTAACGGTGAAGGAAATAAATGTAAAGGAGGATTAAATAACAAATTAGAAGCATACCTAGATTTCTTTTCTTGGAGGAAGAAGAAGCTTGAAAGAAAATAGAGTTTGGAATAGAGAGAGAGAGTTTTTCTTAATGGAGAAGGAAAGGGGGGGGGGCTATTCATGGCCGGCCATGGTGTGGGGGAAGGGTTTGTGGGTTTTGGGTAGGATCCAATATGCCCCAAACCCAATAGACTTAGTTTTGGGTTCGGTTTGTTTCGGGTTGGTTCGGTTTGTTTCTAATTAACCAATTAAGCTCTAAAATGACAAATTAAGCCATGGAAAATTGGGTTTATGGTTTCTAACCTAATTATGATGGCATGTGGGCCAAGCCCAGCTAGTATGTTGGTCCCACTAGGGTCCAGGCTACCCGGGTCTCCAATTTGAGTCCGAATTGGATAAAATCCAAACCAACCCAAATAAATCCCAAAAAATCACATAAAATCAAATAAAATTCCTAAAAATTATAAAACTTGAAAAATGACAAAAATACCCCTAATTCAAAAACTGGAGGTGACAAATCTACCCTCCTTAAAAAAATTTGTCCTCAAAATTCAAACGGTCGTACTCTTCTCTAGGGCAAGCACCCAACAATCAAGGTCTACTAAATTTTATCCTAAGTTATATAACATAAAATCTAGAAAATCAGAACACACGCATGGTTTTAAATCTCTACAGTATCATGTTATTGCAGTCTTCATTAGGATTTTCTATTTAATCTCGCATGATCATCACATATGCAAACTAAAGGTACTAAGAAAGCAATCATCAATCAATGGGCTGAAAGAACAGGTAAAAGAAAGAGCAAGACCCTACCTCCTAGTCCAATGCGTGCAAGATCCTCAATTGTCATCGCAAAAGCCCTGTCCTGGCGGGGTATATCCCGCTGCTGTTGGAGGGCGTGATGCGGTGCCATAGGTGGCCTACCCTGTGCTCCCTGAGCTGTACGGCGATGGTTCGAAGGACAATCCCTTGCCTGATGTCCCTCGGTGCCACAGTATAGGCACACTCCCAAACGTCTCCTGCAAACCTCCCAGAGATGTCTGAACCTCTTGCAGTAGTGGCAAGTAGGTGCCTGCTGCGTCAGTCCCTGCTGCTGCTGCCGGGGCACCTGCTGAACTGGTGCCCTAATCGGAGCAGAAATCTGCTACAAGCATTGCGGAATAGAATGATGCTGGAGTTGATACGGAATAGAATGATGCTGGAGTTGAGGACGCTTAGCAGCCCCCGCGCTGCTAGTAGTCCCTGAAAACAGATCACGGTCCCTCTTGGGCTTCAGGCCCCACTCCCGCTCTACCTTGTGGGCCTCCGTATAGATCTGGGCATATGACTCATAGAAGGAGGGAATGAGGAGCTTGATATCCCAAGCGAGTCCCTCCATGAACCGGCTCACCCTGATCTCCGGGTCTCGAACCATGTACTCTGCGTATCGGCTCAGACGGCCGAACTCTGCTGCGTACTCCTCCACCGATAGACTGCCCTGCTGCAGATCCTGGAACTGTCGCACCAGGTCAATCTTGTCCATGGGAGAAAAGAACTTCTCCTTGAAGAGGAGCATGAACTCTGCCCAAGTATGGCCCTCTCTAGCTAGGGCTGGCTCATTTCTGAACCAGGTGCGCGCAATGTCTAGCAACTGCAAACCTACCGCCTCGACCTTCAGGTCGTCTGCCAGGCGGCAGGCCCTCATCTGCCGCTCGATATCCTCGAGCCAATCATCTGCATAGACCACACCCTCGGTCCCGCTAAAGTCACAGGGCCCGAGCTTCTTGAAGTCCTGGATATCTCCGTACCTCGGTCGCATCCTCGGATGAGGAGCCCTCTGCTCCACGGCTGCAAGGGCCAACTGATGGGCATCCTCCATGCCCTGACGTATCGCGTCTGTCTGCCTCTGCTGAGCCTCGGTCTGGGCTCTCTGAGTCTCCAGTATCTGCTGGAGGAAAGTAAGCATCTGCCCCATATCTGTAGGCAGAGAAGGTGGAGGTGGAAGTACATCTGCAACTAGCGGAGGAATCCGCTGTGCAGCAGGAGGAAGAACGCCCCCGACTGCTCCCGTCGTAGCCCCGGGCACTGCGGGAAGAGTACCCGCAATGACCCCAGGGACAGTCATCGAGAGCGTTGGAGGAGTACCACCGAGAATCCCAACTGACGTCCCGACTGCAGGGGAAGTGACCGGAGCCTGTCCGCCAGAGGTGGCAGACCTCTCCGTCTCCCCGTGCTCCTCGCCAGGAGAGTGAGTCATAACTATCCTGGAGACAGATTGAAAGGAAGATATCAATATGGCACAAGAAAGATTATATCAAAGGAGGACAGCTAGAATGCATGAATCAATATCAAAGACGGTAAGCAAGATAAGCAAGGAAAGATCCTACTGTGATTGAGTACTCTTAGCCTATAGCCTATCCTAGATACGTGCCGCAGGCTCGTAATAGCACTCTAAGTCGAGCGCCACTACGACATCGCACTAATTGCGACTTCAGGACCTACGTGGGCTACCACTAAAACGTGTCACGACCCGCACCCGCTAAAAGGGCACGTGACGCGACAACGCCCAGCCCTCACCGTAAAAACGGCGTGGAATGCTGTAGATTTTCTAGTCTGACAACAGTTTATATATATAACAAAACCTATCGAAAATATGGTCAACTCCGAACGGAGGACAAGCAGTGAATATATATAAGTACTCAATCACAACTCTAAGATAACAAAGTAAAGACTGAAAGGTAAAGACAACAAGACGATAATAAAATAATAACCTGTCAAGTCCATCACAAATAATATACAAGTCTAAGTCCCAGTCTCTAATACAATCCATAATAATAACAGTCTCAAAAGTAGCTGGAGACAAAGTCCAGTATAAAAGACCTACTCTAACTAAGCAATAGGTAAGGTCTCGCCAGGCGGAGCTAAGCCCTGCTGAACCAAGGTCTCCAAGTCTACGCCCACTACGTCAACCGGACCATAGTAGGTAGGACAATCCTCCTCGCCACAATCTGTAAAATTTTGTCAACATATCCAGTCAGGATGGAACGAGCACAAATCTCCATAACAGTTCTAGTTAGACGATATTGAAAATATAGCAGTAAATAGAGAAAATCTACAAGATAAATAATGTGTACATGAATCATGGTAAGACATATCAAGACTGTAATCTGAATATAAGAACAGGAAAAAACAGTATAAATCATGTACAAGAATCTGGAACTATATCTATGTGAGTTTAGTATTAGTTTCAACATGTGATCGGCTTAGAACTTGATACAATGTTTGGCCTGGCTAATCATACGTGAGTGTATGATTAACACTATACAATGATGATACAATAATATCTGTGAGGTATTGATCACATATCTACGCTAACACCCCCATCCCTGACTAATATAGTGGATCCAGTCATGACACGTCATGATACATATTCTCTGAGAGGGTAGCTAGCCTTCGCAGGAATCGTATCTATACAATGAACAATAAATAATGTAGACTTGCCCAGTGTATACCATATATAAGAGGAATAACATCTTATGACGGGATCCAGACAAATATCAATCCGTGTGAACAATGTGTCAAGAGAACAAGGATAATCTGCACTAAATACTAGAAACAAAGACGATATCGTAAAACAGAAATATTATCAGAGAATGTACTCGCCTGTACTGTGATGGATAAGTCGACTGAGTCCAAGAACAGTGCCTCGAGGACCTATAGATGGAATATTGTATCAATATAATGGTTTGGAAGTGAAATTAAGTCATACTGAGTCAAAATAGGTCAAGACACGTCAACCTAAGTCAATCTAGGTCAAACAAGGTTAAACTAGATTGTACAGGGTCAATCTAAGTCATATTAGACCTAACAAAGTCATACTAGGTCAAGACAAGTCTAGTTGGGTCATATTTGGTCATGGAAGGACATTGGAAATCCATCTGAATCAAACTTGGTCAAAAATTGGCTTACCATTGACTTTTGGTCAACGGGTCAACTCTGGTCAACTCTAGGTCAACTCTATGTCAACCCTAGGTCATTGGTGACTAACAGTTAACGTTTGGTCAACTGTCCAAGTTAAATAGAATTTGGGACTAAATTGGGTAAAGTGTTGACCCATAGTTGACTTTTTGTCTAAAAAGTCAACCGTGGTCAACCGGAGTCAAGACTAGGTCTAGACGGCTATTTCTACTCATTACCAACCTCTACAACCCATATCCAAGTCCATATTGGACTTTGATACTCATATCTTGGCCATAGGCCAATTACCTATTTTACCCTTAAAAAGGGTAAAATTCTACCTTCGGCGATTATCTAGTTAGTCTACCTACGCTTGATATTTTGACCCGATCTCCCTAGGGTAGTATGATACTAGCCTATAGGTTCATTATCTACCAAAATACCTAGGTAGAGTGGACGTCTAGTCCATGATACGGCCCATTGTCGATATCTTGAATATTTCAAGATACGCAATGGTACGGCGCGATTTCGGCGCCCTACAACCCCGATTTCCACTCGGGAGCCTACCCGCAAAAATCTAAATCACGTATCCTAGGCCTACATCAAGTTTCATCGCGATCCGATACTCCGGGCTCAAATTCGCCCTCTAACTCGATTTCTCCTAAAAACCTATTCTTCTAATTCCTCTTCCTTCCTTCCTTCTTCTTTTAAATTCTCTTCCTAATCTAACTTCTTCTATTTTCCTATTCTAATTTCCTCTTCTCATTCTTTTCCTATTCTTATTTCTCCCCTTCTTTCCTTTTCTACTTTTCTTCCTTCTTCTAAACTTCTAACTCTTTCCTTTCTAATTCTCTTCCTCTTATTTTCTTCTAATTTCCCCTAATTTCTAACTCTCTAATCCTCTATATATATCTATCAAATATCCCACAACTCAGCACTCTAACAAATAATCCCCCTAACATATCAATACCTTAACTTATCAATATATATACATTCTAACATATTAACATATTCCTTCTAACATCCTCTACTAGCAATACCTTAACTCCTACATATCCAACATAACATATACTCTAACATTATCTATATCCTAAGATACTATATCTAATATATGAAGTCTAACTCTAACTCTAAAACTAAGATGCTACTAGCTAACATCTAACTAGATAACTTAGTATCTTAACACAACTCACCATTACCTTACCCTCTACATAGGTAAATACCCTTTACCTTACCCTTACCTCATTACCTTGCCAAGGTAGACCCATTACCTTGGCACACCACTCATGATACCCTTTAATATATATCTAACTAGTATCCAACTCTAACTACTAACTCTAATATTTATATTCCAACCAAAACTAACATATCCTAAGACTAACATATTATCTTAATCTTAACCATATTTTTTCTTACCAAGGTAAACCTATTACCTTAGCCTCTAACCAATACTCTACCTATAAACCCTCGCTCTACTCATCCTCCAATACTTCTCTAAGGTGTTCTAACACTCTACCCTCGTATCTCGATACCATACCATGGTATCTTAACACTCAAACTTGGTATCTTGAAGTATCAAGATACCTTACCCTATACATAGGGTAAATCCTATTTACCTTGTGATACCTTCTCGGTATCACAAGAGACCACTCGATTCTAACTCCCACTCTAGCCCATGACCAATCTATACCTCTATCTCTAATCCTAACTCCAATCCAAGTATCAAATCCATGTATCTTAACCCTCTATGGGAATACCTTAACATAGTATTTACCTTAACACATAACATGCTAACATGAAATTAGCTTATTTTCTACCACCCTAACCACTAATTTTCCCACCAACTTACACTCTTCTAACACTCACAAATATATGGGTTGTATAGTATTTTTGGTGGATATAGGAGGGATACTTTGGGGACTTATTGGGATGTATAGGGGTCAATGGGGGTGCAAACATGGCCCAAACTGCTGCTGCTGCTGAATTCCTGCTGTTGTTGCTCTCTTATCTACTCTCACTACTACTACTCCTTCATCCCATCCATTCTTCCTCTCATTCATCACCTTCCATTCATTCATTCACTCACTCTTCTATTCACTCCTCCTCTACCTATCCATCTATAAATATATATATACACCCACACAC